>JAQBSW010007883.1:0-37696 GCA_029291075.1 Eudiplozoon nipponicum
ACGCTTACAGGCATTCGATCATCGCTGTTTGAGAAGTATAGCACATGTCGGTTACCAACAACGAATAACTAACGTTGACATCCGTAGACGTATTTTTGGATCTGACAATAAGTGCTCGTCTTTAGAAAAGCAAATAAGGCTCCATCAACTTCGTTGGCTCGGTCACGTTTTGCGTATGCCCTCATTCCGATTGCCCAATAGAGCTCTGTTATCTCATCCAGCACCAAATTGGCGTAAGAAACAAGGTGGGCAGATTTTGACATGGCAGAAACAATTAAAGTCACTTACATCTAAATTGGGTAGTATAGGATCCACTCGTCTGTTGGGATGGGGTCCTCGTGCACATCACAGTTCTTGGTTAGAAACCCTTAGTGATATGGCAGCGAATCGAGCTCAGTGGCGATCTTGTTGCAGATGTATAGTAGAATCATCTTCGTAACTTTCTTTTCTTAGTAGGGCAAAGTTAGCTGCGAGGTTCGGTTTGTTTATGACGTGATACGGTGAAATCCGCAAGGAAGCTGTGTTGCTGATGTCGCCTTGCCCGAATGCTAACTTGGCCATAATGGTGTTGTGGAGAGGTTTAGTTTGCCTCATTTCTGTGAGTTATCCTGATAAATTTACTCATAGTAGCAAGGTTATTCCTTCTCTCTCTACCCCTCTCCCTCTCTCGTAAATCTCAATAATAATTTATCTAAATTCACTTTTATTTTCACTCCTTATGGTTATATGGCAGTGAAACATTAGTCACTTGACTTTTGTGTGGCTGGAAATGATGATGAACACAGCAGACGCAATGCCACTTACAGAAGGTATATCGATATGAAGTCTATTGGCAAGATTTTGCTTATGAATATTTAGTCAGAATAGATACTAAAAATTGCATCACGTAGAAAGGGAAATTCATCCCGTAGAGCGGTTTCGTCCTTACTGGAAGACCTTTAGTTGCTTTCAGAATTTTAACCACGATACATTTGCTTCAGTCTGCAAATCTACCCACTGCGCAATTCGTGCTGCCTATTACACGTAAGTTTACGTCATACACCGACTTTTAGTGCCTTTGCTACTTGATGCATGGTTTAATTTATAGTGGCAGAATATTTACACACACCCACACATATATATATATATATATATATATATATATATATATAAGTCACGCAGGAGACAATATTCAATTACAAATGAAACACATTGGCGCTAAACGAATCTTACCTGACTCGTCAAGGAAAACTGTAACAGTCCATGAAATCGTTAAAAATTGAATGTACCGGGGATAAGTATCAGAGTCTAGACATGACCTTCTGCCTTGATGATGACTTTACAACCATTTAGTAGCGTATAATTAACTAAAATAACGTCTTAATTTGAGTAAAAATACGTCGCTTTTACAGAAACATGAATAACCTCGAGACCATCTGCATACTTTTTCCTTAACAAGATATAATATCCTGGCATGTGCATTTACATAACAATTCATTCAATACAAAGCCAACAGTTTCTGTTTGACTTACTGGCCCCAGTTCGTAAAATCGACAGCGTTACTGCCCTTAAAGAGGCACGATTTTAAGCATTCTTCGAAGAAAAGTATGAAGGACCATTCAACTTTGTCGATAAGTGGCACTATCTTCTTTGCTTACGGGCAATAACTTCAGGCAAATTTAATTAGAATTGCAGACGCTACCTCTTAAGAAATTGAGAATAATTGTCTAAATAAACGATATAGTGAACTACTATCAGTTTTTGCTATATTTCATGTGGTCCACGGGGCCTCAAGCCCATTTGACGCCGACTAAACGGCAGACTGGCTTCTGTTCAAGTGTCTTTGTAAGGATAAAAATAAACTGAGGCAGGTGTATCAATTTAGCACTGTTACCTGAGTTTGAAAACAGATGGCCTGTTCGATATGCGTTTTTGTTCAACCTCGGAAGCTTATGCTAATAAATGAATTCAATTTTAACTGAATCCACTGTTTTTGACTCTGGTTGCGACGGCCGATCCTACGACGTATTTTTCATTTAAATTAAAGCATAGAACTTGTAATGACGACTGGACAAAAATTAACGCCACGCCAAATACAGATATCATATTTACGCGAACGCAATTTTCTGAGATCAAAACAGTTCAATTGATGGAACTGCAAAGTTCCGACAACACAACTGATCAAGTGCTTTCGATTTTTTTCCTCTAGATGCGCAATTTCAATCTTTAATCTACGTTAACCTTATGCTTCAAAATACTATTTCCTATTATTTATTATTCCTATTAATTGGATTAGAATTGCAATCAATGCTGGAATTCATTTAACAACTGCATTACTGGAGCCAGCTATGTAAATGTAATCTTCAGTATTTAGTGGATGTAAAACGTTATAATTATAATTACATAAATTCCACGTATTCCCTTGTGAGTGTATCGACATGATATTCGTTAAAGTTCATTAGCTTTCAAATTGTACATGACGAAAGCAGCATTATAATAAATAGCAAAACAATGTTTAAGGATCTAAGTTTTTTGCAAATTTTTCATTAATTATGGACCCTAAGTGTATTCAACGCTCTTCCCGCGAAAAATAAAGCTCCTATACCAGCATGAGTTCAAGAAGGCGGCCCACAGTCTTTTCTTTAACACATTACTATGGGAGACCTCTGATTGGAATCGAAACGGGTTCCTTCTTAACAAATAATATTTCTTATTACCCCTAGACTATTAACTAGTTTCTGAGTCTCTTTAGGCTCGGCCTCCAATTACAACAAGTTTCCTTTGATTCTAAACATCAAAGCTGGACTCTCCAACACCATTTTTATTTTAACGCATCCAAATATGAAGTATGCCAAAATTTGCTCTACTAAACCTCTTCATTTTGTTTCAAATGAAATCTTATGGACCATCTGACGGTATACATCGGACGCTGGTTCGTCCTCGCCTTCCAAGTCTTAACCTTTCTCAGCTGAAATTAGTGAGCCCTGCACGCGATACTGACATTTTGACTCGCAACAAGCTTAAATCTAGTCGACTTTATCCTAGTCAATTTTCTGCCCTACAAAAACTCGAAATTTACGATAAAGAACTCCGTCCGTCGAATTCGGCAGCTGGTCCATTCTCGCCTTGTAAATCAGTCTCAAATTCGGTCGTTCGACACCAGCAAATCCTGCATTGATACTCGGACACTTCACGATCCTTACTATAGCCGATCCTACCTAGTGAAATTGAACCTCTTTCTCATCAGAACGAACTATCACAAAGTTGATGAAGGCGTTTCTCTTTCACAACTCTCTTCAGCCTTATCGTTAAATACTTTGCTGGTCACAATTTAATTCAACTCTGCATATCCTACTTTTAATTTGTACCTCATCATTCCTATTGTTGGGCCGGATGGCCATTTTTGGCACATAAAATTATTATTATTATTATATGATAAACGTACCTTGCTTCCCAACACTGCGAAATTATTAACTATCCAACAAAACGTTTTAAAAACTAAAATATTTTGTTACGAAAAGCTATCATGATTTACTAAAATAGACCTCCACTTGGACACTAAGCACTTTAGACATGCAACACTGCACAGACAAAACGACAATGAAGTTAATTTCAAAAGTGGATTTATTAAAGAATTCACAAAATAAATTTAATAAGTTAACATAATGATAAATAGAGGGAAGGTGAACAGAAATTGACCCACCTGCCAACCTCGCAAAATGGAATGACTAAACGCTATGGAGGGGTGGGGGGAGGGGGGGAATTGTCATTCGGTAAAATTTCACACACACACACACACACACGAGAGGCCTTAAATGAAATCCATTTATTGCAGGCGGGTTGGCACAATGCCGAAGAAACTTTGGCAGGTAACAAACAACACACTGTACTCACAGTCAATTCGCTTGCATTCTAACACAAAACTGTCTCGAAAACATTACTTCGTTTGCGCGGCCTGATCAGGTGGAATGACCACCACTGGAACGTGTGAATGATGTAGAACATGGTCACTGACGCTACCCAGAAACGTACGTTTGAAGGTGCCCAATCCTCGGTTGCCCATGATGATGACATCCGCCTTGTGCTCGGCTGCGGATTTGACCAACGCGTTGCCAGGCTTCGTGTCAACGTGCAGAAAGGCCTTGGATTCAACTCCGTTTTCTTTTGCCTTCCGCATGAATTGCTGACCCAATTTTTTGCCGGAATCGATACTCTCCTCCATGACACGAGTCATGTCGTCCACCAGAAGTGGTGGTGCCTCCATTGCCAGGCCCACGGCCGGCGTCGTGTAGACAGGTTCAACTACGTGAATCAAATGCACAACATCGTTGGCCTTCTTCATGTGGTTGAGGTACCAGTTGAAAGCACGATCACAATGTTCACTGCCATCGATCGGAATGAGAATATTTCGCTTCTGTTCCGACATTTCTTCTGATGGTAAAGAAATTAATTATTAAACAGTGAAATTAATAAACTAGAGAAAACTCGAGGTAGCGCAAACCAACAACGAAATGTTCTTCCACTGAATAAACGAGTTTTCTACAAAGTAAGGCGTGCGCTTGTGTTGATGCCTTCTGTGAATGGACAACACAAGACCAGATTGTGATTGGTTGACCAATCACAAGAGCGCTGGTGTAACCAATCAGACCGTGAAAGTTAATTGGAATATAAACACACACACACATACACGTCGCTGTTAGCATACAGCCTATAGTGTGTACAATCTTATTTATGTATTGCATTTAGATGCGTAAATAACGTTTTGACTGATTTGCCTTGTACATACACAATTGAATGACCAGTTTTAATGAGATAATTGTGCGTGCGTATGTGTGTGCATTGTTAGGTGTGTGGAGTAGAACGCATGCAAGTAACTGCGTTTGAAACAATTTGACCTGAGCTAATTCGTGACCCGTAGAGCCATAGAATTTGGAACGCATGTAGAGTTTAGCTTAGCAAGCATCCGAAATTCGTAGCTGGCCAGTGCTGTATTTGATAATTTTCGCTAGGCCATGTCACACAATCTGGAAATTCTTTCTTCATTTGGAATTGAATGCTATGGTTGAGTTATAGCACTTGTGTACGCAGACAAAATTGGAATGGTCTATCCATCGATTCGTCATGTCTCTGCTAGACAGGGGGGCCTACAACACGTAATACTTTAAAATGAATTATTTCCGCACCGAGTTTCTAGATGGTCTGGCCCCTGTGTTGCAAAACAAGGACCAGGCAAGTACGCGATCCTGACGTTAGTTTTGCTATACTCTGTAACGATGTTGCGTAAAATTGGATTAGGGCGTATTAAATGCGCGAAATTGATGATTGTCTATTGAAATAACGAAATTATGCGTGCTAAAAGCTGCAGAAAATCATATTCATAATTGCTTAATATTATGCAGCCGACAATGCAGCTGAGCAAAATGTAATCAGTGACAGGCGCATTTGTGATTTTCCATTGCCGTTTAATGCTATTACTTTGGTATCCGTCGTGGTTTGATGATAACCAAGAAAGGTCAGATTGTGTTATTAAGCGCGAATTACGGCAGTACGTCTACATTGTCCTACTGGGCAAGTTTATCTTTATTCCGTAAACTAGGTGTAAATAATGACAAATTTACGTGCTGCCTGTTAATTTAGCTGATATTACCGACTGCGCGTTATTTTCTGTTGTAGCTAGTAATTCTTTTTCGTTTCCAACTACGACTTGGGCGAACTTGTGGTCATTCACAGCTGTCGCATTCCATGGTAATAACACAGTAACCCTTTGATATATCATGCTGCCTATTATGATTATTTAAATCAAGTTTGCGAGCTTGAAGTAAACACCAATCCCGTTGTATTTAACCAGCCGTCAAAAAACATAGTAAAACTACCGGCAGTCGCTATGTTGTTCGACGACTGGTTAAATACAACGGGATTGATGTTTACTTGAAGCCCGAAAACTGGAGTTACCACCACCCGTGCAATCAAAGATTGTTTAATTGCTTATTATGATGATTACAACTGCTAAATTAAGCCACACGTAGTTCTTAACTATCTCAGATGCTATCAAATTTATTTAAGACCCGCGTTTGTTGGTGTTAATAAATAAAATACTACATTACGCAGTCATAGTACCATTCCAATGCGCACAGTTTCACAACCTTTCACAACCATTGTGTCTAGGCAAAGCTAATAACATTGCATACACGTTATTTTAAATAGGCCAAGTAGAGCATGCCACAGTCAGCATCAAATAAAGACCCAATCGCATGCACACAGGCGTTTCACTATATATTTTAAGAAATGCGGGACAGTTGGACGGTGCACATTCTCATAGGCATATGTTTTGAAGCAGTAGAAAAGTTAAATTCATAAAATGAACACTAACATGAATGACACAAATATATTATGATTACGAAGGTATGCAATATATTTCTACAATTGTGAAAAGCAAGAGAGCGAGAGAGCGAGAGACTGACGCGTCATGTGAGAGCGAGAGATGAGACTGAGACCGACAGAGTAGCCCGCGAGCGAGAGAGAGTGAGAGTGTCCTGCGTACTTAGACGAGCATCGGATCATCCCCATTCTCATCATTATCAAACTCAATCTAATCTTCCTCTTCATCACTATGATCAGAATCATCGCCGTCATCATAATAATCATCATCATCGCTACCACCATCATCAACAATATCATCAATATTATTCTGATAATCAGCATAATCATCATCTTGATAATCAACAACATCACTATCATCAGCATCATCGCAATCATCGCCAATATAATCATCATAGCCAAAATGGTTATCGTCATCATTGTTAACACCATAATCATCATCAACATCATCGACATTATCACTTTGATGATGATAATATTACTAATCATTATTATCATTACAATTATAATAATCATCATCTCCATAATAATAATCATCCTTATCTGTAATATCATTATCATCTTCAAAATCATCACAGGAGAAATAAGAATAATGATAATAATTTTAACATCAGTCATGAAGGTAATAGTGATACTACTATTTCTCCTACAACTACTATTATTATTATTATTATTATTATTATTATTATTACTACATAGCTACATATACTAATATACAGATACAACACTACACGCTACTACTACTACGACGAAGACGAGAACAAGAGGGAGAGAAACGAATACATAGAGCTATAACGACTGACAGACTGAAGAAGAGAGAGAGAGAGAGTGAGAGAGAGAGAGAGAGAGAGAGAGAGAGAGAGAGAGAGAGAGAGAGAGAGAGAGAGAGAGAGAGAGAGAGAGAGAAGTGATAGAGAGAGAGAGACAGAGAGAGAGAGAGAGAGCTAGCTACGATGAGAGAGAGATTGAGCAGGATAGAATCAGTCGGAATACATGCTCTACACAAACCAAACCTCGCAGCTAACTTTGCCCTACTAAGAAAAGAAAGTTACGTTGATGATTCTACTAGACGTCTGCAACAAGATCGCCACTGAGCTCAATTCGATACCATATAGTTAAGGGTTTTTAACCAGGAACTATGGTGCGCACGAGTGGGTCCTATGCTACCCAATTTGGATGTAAGTGACTTCAATTGCTTCTGCCATGTCCAAATCTACCCACCTTGTTTCCTACGCCAATCTGGTGCTGGATGAGAGAACAGAGCTCTACTGGGCAATCGAAATGAGAGCATACGCAAAACGTGACCTAGCCAACGAAATTGATGGAGCCTATTCTTTTTTCTAACGTGAACATGACAAATGCAAAAATACGTATACGATTGTCAACGTTAGTTATTCGTTGTTGGTAACCAACATGTGCTATACTTTAACAATAATTGATTGCGCGGGTGGTGGTAACAATTCCTTAAATCAAGTTTGCGAGCTTAAAGTAAACACCAATCCCATTGTATTTAACCAGTCGTCGAACAACTTGACGAGTGCGTTGCAGCTGGCGGTAGTTTTGTTAAGTTGTTCGACGACTGGTTAAATACAATGGGATTGGTGTTTACTTCAAGCTCGCAAACTTGATTTAAAGAATGTGCTATACTTCTCAAACAACGATGATCGAATGCCTGTAAGCGTCTCATATCATCAACTCTAAGAGGCCAAGTTTCACTAGCGTATAGTAAGACTGCGCGTACAGATGCATTGTAAACACGACCTTTAAGGCAGAGTGAAAGATTCGCGTTTCACCTTCAAGCATACTCGTGTGCAGCCATCGCTAGGCTGTGCGAATACCACGCAAGGCCCGAGAGAGCACAACCGAAAGCGTTTAAAAATATTTAATACATCGCATTAACAGAATGTTGTACTCGTTAGACTATCGGGAGAAGTTTCTAATAGCAGCAACTAGTGTATGCCAACATATGTGACAAAAGCTCTCAAGTCAAGACGCGTATACTTCTGCGCCATGTCTAAATAAATGGCTCATTCTCGCATTGAGACTACTAAAGAATCGGCTGCTTTCCATGTGATAGGTCCCAATGAGATGCCACATTGATATGCCAAAATCTGATTTCCTGGAGAAAAGCAATGTATTTAACACTCAAGATCACTAAGCCAGCTCTAAACGGTACTTTAAACGTAGTGTCGCTTCGTATGCAGCCAATTACATATTAGTAGAGAGAAGGTGAGGAGATATGCAGAGACCCACCAAGTTACACAAATGGAAGCGACTAAGCCAAACATTTACTAATGAAAATGCACCTTCGATGATTATTTTTAAACTGAGCTCCTACAACAGTTCAACGTCAGATAGCAACGCCTCTCGCGTCTTTTGTTAGCAAAATCGAATGGATCTGTTGGCTTCCAACTGTCAGCATTGTCTAGACGGTTAATCATGGTAACACTGTAATGGACTTTCTTTACATTTCGATCGCTGTTAACCGGGTTCATGAAGGTTAATACTGCAGTCTGTTTAATTTTCTGCTCAAAGTCAGTTTAGACTGCTAGCAGATAATGTACTCGTATCGGTGTTTTGTCTTACAAAATAGTTTTTCAGGTAGAACTAATGTAAGTGACATGAGTGCTAAAGACAAATCCCCACGGAGAGATTGTGTAACTTTTTCACAGCCATGACGCGACGAGGGTCAAAATAGTCATTCACAGTTGCCTTAACATGATGAGTGACGTTTCAACTGCCAAGTAAATGAACTCAGAACAGCTAACTGATTCAAAGATTAAAGAATTTTCATCTCGTGCAAGGAACATTCCTTTAAGTATTAAAAATACTTAATTGTGCATTCTCTGTAAACAGGCCTTGGTCATATTATTTAAATTTTGTGGCGAAATCAAGATTACTGCAGGAATAGCATGGCGACGAATGGTCAAATTTAATAAATGTTAGGATTACGGGAACATGCAGATGAATTAATCAGCTCCACGAATAGTTCAGATTGAGTTATGCTCAGTATTAATAACGACTACTGACAAGCATTTACTATAATCGAGGCTGCAAAATTGATATAAGCACCTGACCCGTTAAGTACATACATTTGTCAGTATAAACTAAGTATTGTAAAGTGTAGAAAAGGCAATTCATCTAGTAGACCGGTTTCGTCTTAGTGGAAACTCATCACGTACTGGTGAGAATTTGCCGTGGACAGGATTCGAACCTGGGCACGTCTGCTTTGGAATACTTGGCTCAATGGATAGAAAACCAAATTCCGAAGCAGACGCGCCCAGGTTCGAGCCCTGTTAGTCTATAATTGAGCTATTTCATCTTGAACTAATCTGGCATAGCATAGTCGATGCTACTTTACCACATGACAGCATTCAGAATACACTGGACTTGTTATGATTTTGCATTAGTAGAAGAGAGGATATACAATGGCGCACTTTCGGAACTCGTCAAGAAGATGAAAAAAATGCATTCTCAGCTTTATAAGTTTATAAAACAAATCGCATTCGAATGAGAACATGGCCATAATTATCTCGACTCTGATTGCGTGCGACTGGCGGTAGTTTTGCTGTTGTTCGACGACTGGTTAAATACAATGGGGTTGGTGTTTACTTCAAGCTCGCAAACTTGATTTAAAGAATTGTTACCACCACCCGCGCAATCAATGATTATTTAATTGTATTAGCATCTGTTGTTCAGCATACACAATACTAGCTGCAATATCATTATTTATAATGCAACACAGATAGTCAATTTACGTATACTTTTGCATTTAGTAAGTATATTAACAACGACATCGAATGATCCCTAGTGCGGGGGGTCCTAATATTTTTAGCAGTAGCCATCAAATACCAGGAACTACAGTGAATCAATAACGCTCTTCACCTTAATAAGACAACAGTCATTGTAATTGCGAATCAGTCTATAGATACTAGAGGAATATAGGCATCCTAGCTGAAGGGACAGATTGAGTTTTTGTTTACATAGTGGCAAATTGGTATTGGTTTAAAGACTCACCATTTATGATGTGTATTCCGAATTTCGTAAAAGATTGGATTTATTTTTTATTTTTTACTGCATTCTTAAAAAAGCATTTTATGTTTATAACTGACACCACTGCAGCTACGAAAGTGCAATTAATAAACGCCAATTTGGCTACTTCGTCAGCTGGTATTGAGCCAGAAAATTTATTTAAAGATCAACGAAGACACAACTCCGGTAACCAAGGTAGTAAAAGGTTTTTTCTTTAAAAAGTGTGCATCTGATTTTTACATGGAACAAACAATTAATCAAAATGTCACCCAAATTTAATGAAGAATGTTACAAATTCATGGCATACATGCACAGTCTCACGTAAATTATTTGGAATGGAAAGATATGCGGATTAAAACGAGCACGGCGAGATTGGTAAACAGTTCACTTAGTGTGCAGATTGTATTGGTTAAGTTGTTTCCAAGTAACGTCAATCAAGAAAACAGGATTTAGCAAAAACCAATGACTGCTCTTTTCTTGTGCTTACTCTCCAAGTTAGCAATCTTGCGTAAAGCATAAACGAGAATCCGTCCAATGCCGTCCATCGATAAGACCACTCGTCAATCATCAATCATTTCGCGAGAACGCGAAAATATCCTGCAGCTGATCTACCACTGGATACTAATTACCGTGGCCACTTATAGTTATCGAAAACACGGATGCGCGTTAGATAAAGCATCAATTGAACGACCTATATGAGCAACAAAGTAGCAATATTTCTCACAATAGGGAATTGGAAAACATCCAAATGACAATAAAATAAAGGAACTGGATGAATGGTTGGACCCTATTACAAAATTACATGTTATTGCCTACTTAAGTAAAAGACACGCATGATTACTTTAGCGATAGGAAATAGAATTTCCGTGCCACGAGGGCGTTTAGATAGCGTTTCTAAATTAGTGATGCCAGAATGTTACATAATTTTTACACAATGGTCAACAAAAGAAAAAATTTGGTGCAATCAAAAGCATTGCCACTCGGATGCTGCTCAATTGAATACACGTTATATTGCTCTAATAAGCATACACCAGACGGTTACTTAGCGAACACACTTTTGCAGATTGAGGCTTTGACAAATCAGTTGGCAATATGACGCCGAATGAACACGGATAGGGAAAAAGTAGCGAAAGTGGCGCGGGTTCACGAAGACAGCCACCTCACGTCGACGAATACTGTGTTGAAAAACTGCCGTCGTAAAAACTGTACACGATTTGATGTTTCGAGTTGATTGGTAAAACGTCGGTGCGAGTGGCACGTTTTAACTTCGAACAACATTGATGCGCATTATAAAAACTGCGAAATTCGCGCCAATTTACCACTTGATTGAACGCCAAAACGTGCAGTCGGATGACAGGTGGCACCTCCACAAAACGTAAACAAATCGGCATCGGACATACCAAGACCGGAGTCTGTATTCCGAGGAACTCGTAGACGCTTCGCTGCGAAATCTAACTCCTTCTTGTTTTTACTTCGTTCTTGTAGCTTTACAGATGAGCGTTGACGACCAGATTCACCCACCTTCTGAGGAGGTGCTTTGTTGGAAGGTTGAGGTGCATCCTCTGAAACTTCATTATTCAAACGCGAAAGACGAGATGATCGTTGACTTCCACTAAACGACTTATCCGTGGCGACGGACGATCCTTTTTCGTGGAAGCCACAACTAGCCAATTTAACAGGATGAGTGCTGCTGGAATTTTAATTAAGGCATAAAATTTGAAAAATGTTTATTTTTAAAATTTAAACTGACACATTTATAACCATAAAGCATACGGCGTTAGAAACAGAATCACCTCAAAACAGGACTATTAAAAACAAGCAAAACACCCTCTTCAAGAAAGATGAAACATTTATTTAGTGTACAAAAGGTGAACGTAATCAAAATGGAAGGACCTATCCCGACCAAACACCGAGACCAGGCCAAGTTCACAGCAATGCGAGGCGAAATCGGTAGTGCAGTCGCACTCCGGTTTTCGCAAACGACGGCACACAGAAATTAGTCCAGCTAGCACCAAAGACTACTTAGAAGCGAATTCCACGAGAAATCCGCAACGAAATCGACACTGAGCAAGATGTGACGCCACAAATCGCGCATTCGTTTCCATCCAAGAATTGTTGATCAAATGCACCTCATTTTGGTGGACGAACGAGTCCTATACTATTCAATTCGGTTTGAATTGACTTCAACAGTTCATTCCATACCACACAGCGACCACCCCGTTTCTCCATAAACGACGAATGGTGGAAAAGTCTATCCTAGCGCTTGCAACACGTGAGTGTGCCTAGTCTTCTACGGCGTAAGCTAATAATACAGTTACTAATTTAAAATTGCCATCCTGAAGCCAGAGTTCAAGTGCTTCATGACTGGTCCTAATGTAGTATCGTGCATTTAAAAGCGTAAACACTCAATAAATATAATGGTCACCCAAACCAAGGTGGTCTGGGAAAATGCCTGTCATCCAATAAACGAATCTTACCGCGCGAGCAATCAAAGTCGACTAATCTAGCGCATGGAAGAACTTAGACGTCGTCATCGTAAACGTGTGAAGCAGTACAATTCACGCTGACAGAAAAACAACGCATTAATTCATCGTAGGCCGTTCCACGACTAAAAACGTTGGAACTCTTACTGCGAAAACTAAACAATAATTAAGTGAGCACGCGCAAACAGCCAGAATATAAGGCAATGGCCCTCGTCTGCTGATTACATCGCCTGGTTAGTTCCGAGTAGTTACTTTCTATTTATGTTTCAACGCACAATTAAATCAAATTTGAAGCTTGGCATGACACGAAGAGCTCCAGATTCTATTTGGTAGGCTATCGGTCGTAGCTACATGTAACATAGCAGAAGCCTGGGCGTCACAAGAGGCATTCCGAACAATAAAATCCGTTTTCAGGACACACATAATCAGAAAAAATATTATTATTAGTGAGATTTACGAGAGAGAGAGAGAGAGAGAGTGTGTGTGTGTGTGAGTGAGTGAGTGAGAGAGAGAGAGAGAGAGAGAGAGAGAGAGAGAGAAGTAATACCTTGCTACTATGAGTAAATTTATCAGGATAAATCACAGAAATGAGCCAAACTAAACCTCTCCACAACACCATTATAGCCAAGTTAGCATTCAAGCAAGGGGACATCAGCAATGCAGCTTCCTTGCGGATTTCACTGTATCACGTCATAAACAAACCAAACCTCGCAGCTAACTTTGCCCTACTAAGAAAAGAAAGTTACGTTGATGATTCTACTAGACGTCTGCAACAAGATCGCCACTGAGCTCGATTCGATGCCATATCGCTAAGGGTTTCTAATAGCCAAGAATTATGATGCGCACGAGGACCCCATCATGGCAGACGAATGGGTCCTATAATATCCAATTTGGATGTAAGTGACTTCAATTATTTCTGCCATGTCAATATCTGCCCACCTTGTTTATTACGCCAATTTGGTGCTGGATGAGAGGATAGAGCTCTACTGGACAATCGAAATGAGGAAATGCACAAAACGTGACCTAGCCAACGAAGTTGATGGAGCCTTATTTGTTTTCTAACTTGAACTTGACAAAAGGAAAAATGCGTATACGATTGTCAACGTTAGTTATTCGTTGTTGGTAACCAGTATGTGCTATAATTTAACAATAATTGATTGCGCGGGTGGTGGTAGCAATTCTTTAAATCAAGTTTTCGAGCTTGAAGTAAACACCAATCCCATTGTATTTAACCAGTCGTCGAACAACTTAGAGAGTGAGTTGCAGCTGGCGGTAGTTTTGTAAAGTTGGTCGACGACTGGTTAAATACAATGGGATTGATGTTTACTCCAAGCTCGCAGACTTGATTTAAAGAATGTGCTATACTTCTCAAACAACGATGATCGATTGCCTGTAAGCGTCTCATATCATCAACTGTAAGAGGCCAAGTTTCACTAGCGTATAGTAAGACTGAGCGTATAGATGCATTGTAAACACGAACTTTAAGGCAGAGAGATATATTCGCGTTTCTCCATAAATGACGAAGGCTCCAGAAAGCTACTCTAGTTTTCGCGATCCGTATTCTCACCTCGTCGGACATATTGCCTACGTTATTGATAGAGCTCCCAAGATATGTAAACCTGTCGACTATGTCAAGATCTTCATTCTGCAGTCGCAACGTTGGAGTGAGTGGTGAGTGATCCTGCTGCTGATGTCGCCTTGCCACAGATACTAGCAACCCATAATAGTGTTGTGAAGGTTTGGATTGCCTCATTTCTGTGAGTTATCAAGATAAATTTTCTCATAATATCTCTCTCTCTCTATCCTCTCTAATAAATCTCAATAATAATTTATCTAAATTCACTTATATACTTTTTCCACTCCTTATGGTTATATGGCAGTGAAACATTAGTCACTTGACTTTTGTGTGGCTGGAAATGATGATAAATGATATGATGATCTTGTAACAGTATCTTACATGTAGAGGGTGCGAATTTGCATACCGAAAGACGGAACAACGTCTGCTAATCTATTTAAGGTGGTCTGGGCAGCATCCTGACTGTCGAATAATAGTACGATATCGTCCGCATAGTCAAGATCGACTAGTTTATCGCCCGGGAGAACTTCAACTCCAGCGTCCTGAAATGTGTGAGAGAGTGTTGTTCATAATAGCATCGATTACAAAATTAAACAAAAATGGGGAAAGTGGACAACCTTGACGAACACCACTGCTGGTTGCAAAGTTATGCGTTAATTCGTTGTAGACCTTAACGCGACCAGAAGTATTTGCGTAGAGAGCTCGTATAATATTAACAAATTTAGTGGGCACACCGCTTTTCGACAAGATATGGAATAAAACATTGCGATCCACCGAATCAAATGCACCCTTGAAGTCTAGAAAGACGGCTATTGTGGGACGGTGATATAAATGTCTCTGTTCGAGAACTTGCCTTAACGTAAAAATATTATCTATACAACCTCGTCCTGCGCGGAATCCGGCCTGTTCTTCTCTTGTATGTGATTCACATGAAGCGCTAAGACGACATAGGATAATCGAAGCAAATAACCTTGATACGACCGGAGTCAAACTTATACCACGATGGTTATCGCACGAATTACGATTGCCTTTTTTGAAGATGGGAATGATGGTCGACTCATTCCAGTCAAGTGGTACGGTTTCCTCATTCCATATAGTATGAAAAAGTTTGGTCAACGCTCCTGAAATTATATCGCCACCATCCTTAAACAATCCCGGAAGCAGATCATCGGGGCCTGCGGCTTTGCGGCGCTTAAGAGATAGGATTGCATCGCGTACTTCTAACTCGGATGGTTCTTCGGGACTAACATTCCACACTGTTGATGCAGACATGCTTTCGGGAATCGGAACTGACGCGGGTGGCCAAGAAAATTGATCTCTAATGTGTTCAGCCCACCTGTCAAGACGACTTATTTTATCAGCTATTAAATCGTTGTTACTATCATTTATAGTTTCACTAACTTTTAATTTTCTGGGACCTGTTGCGCGAATAAGTTGGAACAAACAGCGACTATTACCTGACGCGAAAGCTACTTCCATTTCTTCAGCCTTTCTGTTCCAAAAGTTTTCGAGATCGCCTTTTAGACTGCGCTTAAGTTGGCGTCTTATATTGCGACGGGTATTATTATGAGTCGAGCCAGGTGGAATTTGGCGCCTTATTTCGAGTATCTCCATAGATTTTACAGAGAGCCAATGATTATTTCTACGGGGGCCTGCAATGCCACATACAGTAGTACCTGCATTGTGCATAGTGGAACTTATCTTGGACCAAAGTATATTCGGATTTTCGCTATCCAGAACTAGTTAGATTCTTGTCAGTGTCGAGGACTTGGAGTACATAGTTTGGACTAAGATGGCATGGTCCGAGTCAACACGAGTGTTCCAAAAAGAACGACAATCCTCGATGCAACCACGCCATCTATAACTAATTGCTACATGATCTATTTGAGTCCACCGTTGTCCGGGTGCTGGAGGACGCCATGTAGCACAACGTTTAACACTACGTCTGAAATTTGTACTACTTAAATATAGTCTATGTTCAGCGCAGCTATCCAAAAGCCGTTCACCCTTATCGTTGCGCGTCGAGCTTAAAGTGTAACTTCCACCTAAATGAAATTCTGTGTTACTTAAGCGCCCAAATTGAGCATTCATGTCACCCATAACCAGGACTATATCTGAACTTCGTGCTTTACTTAGTAAGGAGCTTAATTCGGAGTAAAAAGCGTCCTTGCTTTCTTCTCTGCTGCAGATACAACAAAGAAGCAACGATGATAACTTTTTTTGTTGATTTTAGTAGATGTATTTAAACGTGCCTCACACAATCGACTATTTAAAGGGATCCATTCAATTAGGCAAGCTCCAGCTCGTGCGCTAAGAGCAATACCAACGCCCCATTTACCAACTTGAGAGAACTCTTACTGGCGACTCATCAGTAGGAGCCGGTATTACGCCCTTTAACCACTATATATTTGGTAGAAGAATGTGGAATAATAGGACACATTCTTCTACCAAATATATAGTGGTTAAAGGGCGTAATACCGGCTCCTACTGATGAGTCGCCAGTTAGCACGAAACGAATGTGCATGAGATTACACTTTCCGTTCATGCTGCCTTTGGTTTATCCTTCTGGTCACAACTGAACTAATTTGTTACTAGGTTCGCAACACCTAATACATACTTGCATATATATTAGTTCTTCGCAACAAACAGTATTTAACTGTAATATATTGAATTGAATGATGTCATGCTTACCGCGAAATGTGATAACTGATATCGATCAAGGCCAGAGTGTATGGTTTAACTGGAGTAACAGGTGTTCGGAAATTGTTGTAATTCTCAATTTCGGTGAACTTTAGCATAAATTTATATCCATCAGGTTGGTATCATGTACCGACTCGGAAACCATAGTGTTAGTACCCGGTACTCATCGATTTCAAAAAAGGTATCAGTTACTAACACAATAGCCATAGTGTTAGTATCCTTTACAGACTCGGTATATATATTATATAGTGTGAGTTAGCATTGAAGTCGCATTGTCGTTGACTTTAGATGATGTTAGCTTCACTATTACAGGTTTACACATTCGTCTAGGAGATTGTACCGTCCTATTATTCCACATTCTTCTACCAAATATATAGTGGTTAAAGGGCGTAATACCGGCTCCTACTGATGAGTCGCCAGTAAGCACGAAACGAATGTGCATGAGATTATACTTTCCGTTCATGCTGCCTTTGGTTTATCCTTCTGATCACAACTGAACTAATTTGTTACTAGGTTCGCAACACCTATTACATACTTGCATATGTATTTGTTCTTCACATAATACAGTATTTAAAGAGTAATAGGTTTGGCTGATGTATTTCGTTTTGTTGTCGTTATGCGCTTGCTGCACTTTAGGCCTTTTCGTCTCATCCAACTGTCAACTCCAGGAGGAGAAATAAGTTTGCACTACGCTATTATTGAGCACGGCATAACAGACTTACATATCTTGTTTGAATATTAACTGTTACATAGTTTAAGCATGGACAAAACTATTAATGCAATACCTGCATACCGCATCACAGAGCGAATCTGTTTTTTCTGATTTATTAGCGCCAGTTTCGCCAGTTTTCGTTAGAAAAAAATCACACGAATTTCGAGAACATTCATCCTCCGTCGTATGTTCCTGCTTTCGCCTTTTCTTCTTTTTTATTCTCTGCTTGGTAGTTTCCGGAACTATAGCAGCAGCGTCATCTACCTTGGCAGGCATGTTCTCCTCGACGTTCGCCGTCTCATTAGCATGTAGTACAGATCCGTTTACGAACATGATGGTAGTTGAGAGGCGACCGTGGGAAGAAACAGTTTGACTGGGTAGAATGGCAGAACACGCTTCTCCAGGCTTAGTGTCCTTCTGTGAATCCAAACAGCCAGTTCCACTGTTATTCATCGACCGACTAGCTGCAGAATTGTATACATCAACCCAAAACGCGCTGTCTGTCAGCTTTTTGTTTGAATAGCCGAGCTAATTAAAGCAGAACAAAGTCGAATGCAAAAAATTGCTTATTTTCGCAACAATAATTTATGTGAAGTTTGCAGACTTGGTATAAAAACCAACTTAAGTTAGCAAGTCACACGTACGGATTCTTTTGAACCCCTCATAATCACCGTCATTCAGTTTGCCGTCGTGCTCCGATGATGATCATGGAAGGTCGAAACGCATCCGTACGTGTGACTGACGTGAGTTTCGCAATGTTCTTCAACATACCATGAGATTGGTGTTTACTTCAAGGAAGATAAGTGTTTGTATCAAATCCGCAAACTTCATTGAAATAAAGTTTTCATCATCTGTGTCAACAACCATTGCTTAATAAGAAACGATTTGTAAGAACCTAATCAATGCCTTCAGGTTTAAACAGCATGAATACCAGGATGCATGTTGAATAGATATTTTGAAAGGTAATTCATTTGACATCTCGAATAGGAGAAAAACCATAACCAAGGTCACACGCATTAATAATTAATAACGAGCATTTCACTTACGCAGAATATTCGCGGTTAGGCCTGTACGCATGAAGCTTGCCGGCCTGACGATCAGCAGGCACTAGTTAGTAAGCCAGTCAACGAAAGCAGGAAATTTGCCGGATCTATTTAAATTTATGCGTCATCTGGTTTCATGTGAAGCCGCCTAGTTGGAATTCACTACGGAATAACACGTAGTTTTAAATGATTAGTGACAGAATGAGAGGAAGTTGGCCGAACTTGAACGGCAAATTTTAGCAGCTCAAGAAAAATATGGTCACTGGCATATACGTATCAACTATTCATCATAAATTATAAAACTGGCACCGGACTACCATACAATGTTTACATTGTCACGCTCGCTTTAAAAAAACACAGGGCCGCTTTAAACACGATGGCAAATAGAGATAAAACGAAACTGTATAGATTTTATATTTCATTAGAGTTAAAATTCCAGTATATATATATATATATATATATATATATATATATATATATATATAATAATTATAATAATACTAATTATAAGAATACTGTTAAATTAAAAGGAATGGACATTATATATATATATATATATATATATATATATATATATATATATATGTGTGTGTGTTAAAGTCAACATTGGCAACAAAGAATTATCATTAGTAGCAAGTATAATCAGAGGAGTTTAATTTTTGAGAACAATTTAACAGCTCCCCAATAATCGAACCACGATCGGATAATATTCCAATAGGTTTTTATTAAGTTAATTAATAATATAGCCAAATTTATTTGACGATTGTCGGGCTCTAGACGATTAGTCTAGCAATGTTGTCAAAACCATCATCATCATACACAGCCATACAAAAGCCAAAATTTACTAATGTTTCACTGCCATATAACCATAAGTCGATCATGGTTATATGTGGACTGTAAAAGAACACTAGGTCGCTCATTTCTAGTGATGATGGTTTGTATTCGGAGTTTTCCCTCACTTAGATAGTCGGCCAACCAAGGCTGATGAACTGTATCTGCCGAGATGCCAGTAGCCAAAGTCTTCTTCAGCAGCTGAAACTTCCTCTTCGCGTTTGGCACGCTTGCCCTCATTCCGTCAAACACATTTAACAATAAAAGCCATTGTGCAGTTAGACCAAACTCAAGGCTTCATGTGCAAAAGGATGATGGCTGTGTCCCTTTAGATCCGACGACGCTCATGCTACCATTCCCGGACTGACTAGCTTATTCCCAGCGGTCGTCAGAGATGAGGTTTATACTATATTAGAAAGCGTACTACTATTAAGTACCTATTGAGGCGGAATCTACACCATTCACCGCAGTGCGATTTCCTGGATCGCAGGAATTCTTATGCATGCCTTTTATATTGAAGAATTTAAGGCAGACATTCCAACGTCTGGCGTAGGAAGATCATCAGGATTGTTCATTTGCTAGTGTCCACATAGAAAGCAACATCATATGTAGTCAATCTAGAGAAGAACATCGGGAGCACTTGGACGCTGTGTTATCGAAGCTGGAACACTATGATTTAGTTGTCAAATCAGAGAAGAGCCAGATTGGTCGCTCAACCGTAAAGTTTCTCAGACACTCAAAACTGTACATCTATTCGAAAATATTAATCTAGGTCTCCCGCATTTTTGGTGCCAGAAGAGCTTCTAAACATCAAGTACTCACCAGGCTTTGCCACTGGACCCTGATTTCGACAGATCTATGATCGATAAACATTTTACCAATTACAGAGAGCAAATTGAAGTGTGACAGGTTGTCCGACATATTAGATAACAATTTTCGACCATGACATCGCTGGTCATTACAAATGCAGCTATTCTCAGTAACCTGACGAGCAGAATGAGTTAATGGGCTTTTGTGGCTTACCCAAATGTTGCAGTGGAGTAGCAATGAATTAAAACCAGACAGATAAAGTCGGTTCGTAAATTTCATTTCAGGCTACCGCCTTCCAGATCCTTCGCACTGTGTGATTCTAGAAAAGCGTATGCCAATAGGACAGTTAACCAGGTATCGCCACCAGGCTCCAAAAGTCTTCCACCCATTAACGTTTCTTTCAGTTAGTGACGATACGATAAAACCTGTGATTCCAGTTATCCATCGGGGTTGCCTTGGTGGCTTGGAAAACAGGATCTGTAATTGACATCAAATCACGCCATAGTTGGTGTTATCTGTGCATCTAACACCAGAGTTACCAAATATAACCGGTCCGATCGGAAGTTCTCTTTTGAATGCGTCTTTGCGTTTACCATGCTTGTTAAAGTTGGCTAAAGATTGCATAATTGATGCATCATAGGACGTGCACAGACGAGAAACCATTTTCATTTGTTTGGGGTTAAGCTTTTATGGAGGAAAAGTCAAAAATGGCACATCGGGAAAATATTTGTCTTCTTATATCTACGCCACTAGCTTGCGCATAAAACAAATTAACAAAATCATCACTAAGTAAACCTTATTTTGGCACAATTTAATTTTGTTTTGTATGGCATCAAGTGTCGGCAGCTGAAGTGTATCTCAGTCAGATGAGCGACGCACCCAAGCAGTCATGCTGGCAATTCTGCAATGCAACTTTCCGCTGCAAGTAGATTGAAATTGCTAATAATGACAAGAGTATGAAGCATAGTTCTCGCCATTACACGCACACTAGAAGCTCAGCTGACTTCGCTAGTTCCCCAGCGATTTAAATTAGAAGCCTGGGAGTTTAGTTACTTAGTTAATTTAGTGTGCGAGAGTCTGATCTCTAATTATGTATGTTTAACTGTTGTATAGATATTTTTGAAGCTTCAAACGTAACTAACTAGCAAGCGAACAAAACTTCCCAATTATTTCATGTGCATAACACACAATCTACTTTTAGCTAGCATAGAATAGGACAAAGAAAAACACTATCATGCATAAAGATCTTACAAGTTTGATCGTCCGAAAACGGTTATTATCAAAACTCAATTATTTAAGATGATGCAAACTTACTCCAGATGTCGTACTTTTCAGCTTTACAGTGATCGGTTTGGTGACACCATGATTACGCTTTCCAAGACCAATTCCTACAATTAGCAAGAAGGAAAGAGCAACCGCCGAACAAGATTTATAGAGATGATTAATTAAATGCTGCTGATATACTTTTGTTTTAGTCAATGCGAATAAGAGAATTATCATCTATATGGTTTCAACAGACAGTTAACTGAACTTACAACACAACGTAGAACCAATCAAGGATTATCATGTGCTCCACTCGAAGGGAAAATACTGATTCTTCAAAAAAACTTTTCTCAAACAGAAAACCTTCAATTACCGCAATATCCCAGTTGTCCAAAGACTATACTACGACAAGACAACGCGAAATTGGCATAGCAGTAATAACAATAATAGCAATTAAAGCAATAAACCAGCAAATGAGGACAAAATTATGATCAAAGAAGTCGTCTTCGTGGTGGCTGGGTGCTGTAGAGGCTCCTTGGTCACTACCATAAGAGAGCCTCTGAGATGCCAGGCTCGGATAATCCATATATGCGGTATGATTATCTAATTTCGAACAACTAAATCCCTCAGAACTATCTCTTAAACAATATTTCTTAAATCTTCCTGCCAGCTGATCTGTGTCCTCAATATTTTCGTTTTAGCCATAATGTTAAAATAAGATTTATTATAACAATAAGTGTGCTCACCGTCACACTGAATACCACAGACTATAGAACGAAATTTTAGAGACTTTGAAAATAAATATTCATGTCAATTAATTAAAACAAATTTGAGATCCTTCCCTAAAAGTAAACTTAGAATAATAATTTCGTCACAAATGGCAATAATTTATTAGCAAAAAGTTTCAAGTCAGAACCACGCAGCAAAGCGTACCACGCAATTCAAAATCTCAACAAGACTCAATTCTTAAAATCACCAAAGACAAGTCAAAATATTCAACAATGTGTACAAATGAAAATTCAAAAGAATTACAATATTTAAAAAAAACATTGTTTTATGAAACCAGCGATAACATCAAATGTCCAAAAATAAAATTTGATTTATTTTTATATGAGGAGTTAATTAATTACCAAAAAACTAAATAGCCTCCACAGTGCTGATTCGTCCCCCACTTCAGAAGGTAGTAGCATCATTCATACTAACCACAAAAAATTTGGCCTTTTTGCCAAACAAATTTATTATTATTATTAAATCAGGTACGATATAATCTACGTCAACCGACTACGTTTAATTACAGTATTTCCCGTACCGAATCGTAGCCAATCGTGAATTGTTTGCAATTTTACCTATTCAGAGGGGTAATTCATCGTTATAAATTATTCTTCAGATGCCGGAATCAGAATAGATAAGTTTCTGACCAGTATAACAACTTTATCTTATTTCTATAGTATTAATACAATTGTTCGATGTAGGCATTCTACGTAAATTCGTCATACTTTTACTCGATGAACCATAGAATGAGTAGTGGCTATTACATATTTTAAGTCTCCAGGATATAAAATAAGTTAAAATTTTTACACATTTGAATGAGGTACATACAGAAATTCCAACATCGTTGTAATTTTGTATATTTTGGTAACTTATAACTGACATCTTATTTAAAACACATAATTTCCCGACATCTTAAAATACTACTTAAAAAACTCTTCAAGTGGGCCCGTTTTATCTGCTTCAAGACTAACAACACCACTCTGCAACTCACGCTATTCAAAGTCTATGTCCTACCCCTCATATCATATGCTGGCGAATTTTACTGCTCTCTCGCTCTAGCCTCCCCTTACGCCATCAAACAGATTTATTCAAGATTTCTAAAGCGTGTCTCCCTTCATAGCCAGAGTTATCGGGAACGCCTACTCCCGGCTAACCTTCTTCCGCTATAGTTCACCCGTCACTTACGAGTCATTTCTTTCATTCATAAGATCACAACTTGCCTATCACTGCAAAACTTCGCCCACTCCAGTCACCACTACGCTACGCGCTATAGCAGCTCTTCAGTCCAATTCAACCATACTCCCAATATATTTAACAAAATCTATCTCTTTTCCAAAGCCACGAGTGTGTTCAACGTTCTATCTGTTGAAATTAAGCTCATATCCCAGCATGAGTTTAAGAAGGTGGCTCACACACTTCTTTAACAAATTCCTATAGGAGAACTCTGATTTGAAGCGCAACTGGTTCCTTCTTCACCCATAATACTTCTTCTTACCTCTAGGCTATTAACTAGTTTCTGAGCGTTAAGTCTCTTCTTGCTCAGTCTCCAATTTCAACAAGTTTCCTTTGATTCTAAACGTCAAATATGAACAATACCATTTTTATTTTACTTCATCAAAATATTAAGTACTTTGTCATAATTTTCCCTACTATTTCTCTTCATTTTGTTGCAGCAAACGATCGGAAACTCGAAAAGTCTTCCGGGCCATCTTACGGTATACATCGGACGCTGGTTCCTCCTCGCCTTCCAATGGTCGTACCCTCACTCAGCTGAAGTCAGTGAACCATGCATGTGTCACTGATGTTTTGACTTTTCACAAGCTTCACTCTAGTCGACTTTATCCTAGTCAATAGTACCTTACAGAAACTCGAAATTTACGATAAAGAACTCCGTCCATCGAATTCGGCAGCTGGTCCATTCTCGCCTTGTAAATCAGTCTAAAATTCGATCGTCTGACACCAGCAAATCTTGCATTGATACTCGGACTCTTCACAATCCTTACTATAGTCGATCCTACCTAGTGAAATTGAATCTCTTTCTCATCAGAACGAACTATCACAAAGTTGATGAAGGCGTTTCTCTTTCACAACTCTCTTCAGCCTTATCGTTAAATACTTTGCTGGTCACAATTTAATTCAACTCTGCATATCCTACTTTTGATTTGTACCTCATCATTCACATTGTTGGGCCTGTTGGCCTTTTTCTTCAAATAAATTTATTATTATTATTTATTACAATCTTACAATATGCAAAAATTGAACCAAGTAACCAAAATTTTCTTTCGCTGATTTTACCATGCCTAAAATATTAGTACTTGAAAAGAAATTTCTCACATTCGAGGAAGATATCAAGAAATTACACTGAAATCTGCAATAAAAAACTACAACATTATAACCACCCTTCATCAGTGTGTTTCCGCTAAAAATAAACGAAACTCAATCCTCTTATTAGAAATAACAAAAAGAATTTAACACAAGAAATATAGTAACTTATCGTCAGTACAACAGCAAACTATTAAATAAGACACACGTCTGGACTCAAACCAAAATCAGCAAAAGTGCTGAATAAAAATTCAAGAAGAGCAAAATAGACCATCGAAAACCTTGCATCGCTACACAATCAGCTTCAATCTGAAAAGATATACTACGCAGCGAAGCCATCTTAAGCAGATTCAACACACCATCCAGTATATTCTTCAAATGCTATCACGTAAAATTGCATCATTCGTTACTCAACAGACTCAAACAGAACACTTCTGCCAAACACAAATTTGAATAGCGTACTCAATAGTCAACGTCAAATTACACATAACAAGCTGAAGATCCTCAACCAATCAATCTACAAGCAAAACCCTGCCATAAAAAAAATCTAAATCATATGCCACGATAAATACAACAAGTGAAACAATAATTACATAAAATATAATAAATAGAGACCTAGATTTACCGTACGGTGAGGTTGTGGAGGTTAATTAATTTGTTTAAGATTAATTAACTCATCATACAAAAATAAAAAAAAATTATTTTTGGACATTTGATGTTATCGCTGGTTTCATAAAACAATTGTTTTTAAAAAAAATATTGTACTTTTTTGGAATTTTCTTTTATACATATTGTTGAAGATGTTGACTCGTGTTTGGTGATTTCTATAATAGACTTGTGGAGATTTTGAGTTGCGTGGTTCTGGCTTGAGATATTTAACTAATAAAGTATTGAAGTTGGCAACGAAATTATTATTCGTAATTTATTTTTCGGGTAGGATCTAAAATTTGATTTAGGTCTCCACAATTTCGTTCTATCATCTGCGGTATTCAGTGAGACGGTGAGCACACTTATTGTCATAATATATTGTAATAATTCTTATTTTAACATTATGGCTAAAAATGAAAATATTGAGGATACAGATCAACTAGCAGGAAGTTCTGTATTATTATTATTTTTAAACATTTAAACGAAGCAATTACACATAATTGTTCTAATCACTGAATTATAACACGGCAAAATTCTTAAGGTCAAGCTAATATAAAAATAAACCAATTCAAGAAAGTGTAACTTTGGAGAGCATTCCTTTGTTCACAGTAGATATATTATAAAACAAAATCGTTCAAACAAAGCGTAAACATGTGTTCAATTTCCATCCCAATGTTGAACTTGTGTGTAACACGCCATAGGAGAAAAGGATAATATATAATCAAAGTAAGTTCCTATTCTTAAAAAATGCCTTACCCATAATCTGGGTTAGAAAAGTAGTTACAAGAGTTGAAAACGGTTCTAAAATAGTCAAAAGATTCACAAGACTGGGCATTTTATGTTTAAAAGTAAAGAACATATACAATGGCTGTCATTTAGTACCAAACATGAAATAGTAAAATATTATTTGGCAACATAGGCCTTCTGGACCAATAAAGATCGTTACACTGAATTTATGATAGGAGTTAAAGCGAATGGGATGAGATCCTGATGAATTTGCTTTCCTCAGACAAAATTAAAGTATCATTTATTGACAAATTTAAACCACCGTGGCTAAGTGAAACGAATATTATTAAAAAAGAAAATATTCGTTTAATTTCTAGAACATTTTTTGTTTAATTACTTTGCAGTAGATATACTTTTGAATTGTGTGTAATTCGCGTTTCAGAATTCTGTAGCTGTTCTGACGTGACTTTCTCTTTCAAGCTGCATCAAACGTCTTATGTTTCTACTTCGGTTTTAAAAATCTTGATCTTCACAATATAATCCTGCAACTATTTTGTGTTTTGAATCGTGCATATTGGGAACGTTCAGGAACAGGTAATTTAATAATTCTGTTTTCGCATCTAATCTCCTTCCAAGTTATTGACTCGGGTGTATTGTTACGAAAGATGTACACAGTCCTTTGCCTATTACTAAATTAATCAAATATATATTAAACTTTGATTAACATGGAATCTAGTCTTAAGTTCGAGGACACTAGCAATTTAGCTCAAGATATTGTAGACATGAAATTAATAGATGTGGAAAAGAAAACCAACTTATCACACTCAGGTTTATTAAGACTGAATCCGACTTGGCGTCAATGGGGTTCTCATTAACTGATAGGGTTGGAACCTCTACAAAATATGGCAACCGCGCCAGTCCAAAACTAATCAGCCTACCACCATATAAATCCGAAAAACATTCAATTTGAGTCTTACTTTACTTTACTGCGGCTGACTCCTTTTGGAGGATAAGCCGGCTCCACATTTCATGTAGTTTGAGTCGGAGATGCCAAAATGCTATTTAAGGCTTACCAAATTGCAAATCCTACGGAGAAATATGCGGTAGCATAGATGGCATTGCCAGAGAATTTCAGAAGCACCTTAGATAATTTTAGAAACAGAGCTGTTGAAGAAGAACCGTATAATGCATTTGAGTTGTTAATGGCCGAAATTCAACAGAGATATCATCCTGGAAGGTCAGCACAAATGTGCGAATTATTACGCCTAGAAAAGATGGGGCTACAACTAACATCAGAATTTTATGAACGTCTTTGTGCGAAAGCAACCGGATTGAATATATCTAGAGATGTGATAAACTCTATTTTTACAGCTGAGCTACCATCCAGACTTAGAACCACATTGGAGGTATTTGAAACAATTATTGTTAATTGGCCAAATAAACTCAGAGGACTATACGGTGTGCATAAACAGCAGGAACCGCAGGTACTTACTTACTTTTACTTTACTGCGGCTGACTCCTTTTGGAGGATAAGCCGGCTCCATATTCATGGAGTTTCTTGGGAATTTGGTACAAGTGGTGTCCCCTCACCACTCGGCTTTTTGATCGAGGACGCACCTCTAGCCTTTGCACATCCAAGCGCAGTCTGCAAGGCAGCAGTAAGTTGCATGGTTGCCGGTGGCTGTTGAGAGCTCATTCGTCATTCGGAAGTTGTTTGTTTGTTTACTGCGGCTGACTCCTTTTGGAGGATAAGCCGGCTCCAGTGACATTTCATGGAGTTTCTTGGGAATTTGGTACGGGGTACTGTCCTGGAGTCCATGTAATCCTGTGGCTGTTGAACCCTTTTGTGGCGGGGAACACACGCCGAGTCATGGTGCCGTCGTCGGGCTCATGTGGTATTTTATATGAGATCCGATCGCCGGTCGGAAATCCACCACGCCCTGGTGACACCACCGCCATAGCCCCGTTAGCTCATGTACGATCGGCCATCGAGACACGCTGTGACAGCAGACTCAGTTATGGTGCAGCCAGGCAGGGCAGATAGAAACCATCCTGACGATACAAGAAATTGTACGCTACTTAAGTAGATAAGCTGCAAATATAAATTGCAAAAATGATGATATAGCGAGAACTATTTAGGAAATTCATTGTCAGGATAGAAATTCTAGACGTCGAAGGAGTCACTCGCGTCAACGCTTTGATGGGCCGCGCGGATGGTGTAAGGCACATTGTGAATATGGACGAAGAGCCAAGTGCCAGGAAGGAAGTTTCATATACCCGTGTTTAGGTGGACCCAGATGGAAAGGAAGCACTAAATCGGTAGAGAAATTGTTCACCAGGTAAAGTATAAAATCCCCGCTAGTAGGAGCCTTAATGGGAGTTCCGTTGCAAAGACTCCCTGATATGCCTTTAAAACGCATACTTAAGACGAAATCGAAAGATGCGACTAGAGCAAAGAGCACCGACACAAACGGAAATACGGCTAGATTCTGCTTAAGTGGAGATCTTGAAAACGTTACTGGATTATCTGGCAATAAATTCATTATTAAAGCTGAGTTGGCTGTTATGAAGTTTCTCGTCGATACGGCTGCTGAGGTAAGCATAGTTAGGTGAGAAATGGTGGAAGCAGATTGCCCCACATTTGATTATCAACTATGGGCCGCCAATGATAGTACGATAGGAATTATGGGGATGAAAAACTTTTGGTAACCTTGGGGCATAAATATTTCTTTAAGTGGAACTTCCTGGTAGCCGATGTCAGGGACCATATCATTGGGATGGATTTCTTGACTCACTCAAACTGACTATAGAGCCCAGAACTAGGACTATCTCAGAAGGCGTAGGGGTGTTAACACAAATTGAGTCTAACACTTTGGCAGTTATAAAAGTCCTTTTACCTCGTCCTATAGTCGCAAGTGACTTTATGGATTGAAGACAGGAGTAGAGCACCAAAGAGATTTGGTTGCTCCATTTCCTTGTTCACCCAAAGCCCAACCGTTGGCACAAAACAAGCAACAGGTTGCTTTGCCAGAATGTCACCAATTGCGCGAAAAGGGGATTTGTAGGTCAAATTCCAATTTTGCTTCCTCAATAGTGGTAGTTCCTAAGCCTGAACCGGGTCAATGGAGGTTTTGTGGGAATGATCGTCTATTTAACTCAGTGACTAAGGACGATTCTTATCCTCTACCTAACCAGAGTACTCTGCTCCGAGATATAATTGGCTATCAGGTTTGTTTGACTTTAAATCTCCAGAAAGCGTACTATCAGATACCATTGGAGGAAAGTTCGATATCACTCACCGCAGTCAGATTTCCAGAAGGGGGATCGCATTAATTTCTTCAAATGCTTTTAGGATTGAAGAATGCCAGTCAGACATTCCAGTGTTTGTCAATATGCGAGGGGGTACATAGACATAATTATTTTCAGTCGATCTCGTGACAAACATCGGAGGCATTTGGAAACGGTTTTGACCAGGCTGGAACAATAAGGATTAGTGATCTAACATAATAAGAGCAACATTGGATGCTCTTCAACTAAATATCTTGGACATTTACTTTCCAAAGATAGAATTAAACCTTTGGAAGATAAGATCCAAGCCACCAAGGACGTAACAGAGCCCCGGACCATGCGCCAGTTGCGAATGCTCTTGGGTATGATCAGCTATTACCGACGATTCATTCCAGGTCTAGCCGGAATATTAGGATCGCTAACATGCCATCTCACACGTAAAAAGAGCACGAACAAGAAGTCTTGGCCTATCAGTTTGAGTCAGGAAGATCGAGAAGAATTCCACTGGACCAAGGAAATGCTATGTGACATAACATTACTAACACCTGTAGATTTGGAGAAGCCATTTGAGCTAATCACAGGTACCGCAGATGTTGCAATAGGGGCAGTGCTTCAGAAAAGAGACAAGGATATAGTAAGACCAATTGGGTTTTATAGCCGAAAACTTCATGATCGAGAAAAACGGTATAATACTTTAGGGAAAGATATTTTTGCTGTGTATGCTGCAGTGCTACATTTTAAGCATTTTTAGACGGTCATCAGTTCAAATTATTGACAGATCACAAACCGTTGATCAGCATACTTGGTAAAACAGCGAAGCATAATTCCTCACATAGTGAATTCCAAGATTACTCGACTATCAGAGTTCGACTTCACTGTCTCTCATATTGCTGGAAAAGAGAATGTGGTAGCAGATGCACTTAGCAGACCGAATGAATCAGATGTCGAGCTGATACGTCAAATCCGTCTCCAAAACAATTTAATCAATTAAATCGTGGAAGCACAAGGATCGGATCCCTTTACGTTAGTTTTGTTTAAGAGACCCGGATATGGTCGTAAACTCCTGAGTGGCAAGTGTTTGTTATGCGAAACTTCCAGAGACCAACCACGACCATATATGCTGTTGGAGTTAGGCACCAAAATATTCCAGCAATTACACGATTTGAGATATCCATCTATAAAAGCCCCCATTCGATTAATTACAGATAGAAACGTATGTATAAAGGCATACGGACATGGGTAAGAGCCTGTGCCAGGTGTCAAACTTGTAAGGTGTGGAGACATACCAGAACCGAGATACAGAATATTGGGTTACCAACTGGCGGGTCATACATGTACATTAAGACATTGTCGAGATGCCTGAAGTCAACGGTCAGAAATATTTGCTAACAATGGTAGATCGTTTTAGTCACCAATTCTAAGTAGCGATTTTGAAAGAAATGACAGCGCAAGAAGTCTTGTTCGCGTTCCTACATAATTGGATATCGTGTTATGGTTTTCCGGTAAGAGTCACTAGTGATCGCGGTAGTCAATTCATGTCAGAGCTTTTCATAAGATCTCCCAATGTCATGGGAATAAATGTATTGCATACTAGCGCATACAACCCACATGCGAATGGGATGGTAGAAAGGCCGCATTGTGAACTGAAAGCTGCGTTAAGGTGTACTAGTGGAACAAGCTGGATACACGATCTTCCTATAGTATTACTTTCCATGCGCAACAGATATAGAGCAAAATTAGGAACTTCAATAGCAGAATTGGTATATGAAGAACCATTAAGTTTGCCTGGAGATCTTCTAATAGAAACTCCAAGTAGTCTTGATTGGGCTTCTGATATGTAGATGGGTTTGTAGGGGCACTTAGAGATAAGATGTCTTTTGGCTCCGACCAAGACTAGAAAAGTAAAAACCAAATGCTATATGTCCTCTGAATCTAGATCGGCTTTGTATGTTTATTTAACTAATGAAAATAGGAAGAACTGCCTGACACCATTTTACAAAGGGCCATATAAGGTCAAGAGAATGACAGACAAAAATGTCGTCAGAGGTAAATGGCATTGAGGATTGTGTTACTTTGGAGCGTTGCATTCCCCAGTTTATCTGGATTGACAATAAGACTGAATTACTAGATGAGTTGAATGACGGATCTACTGATTCTAGACAAAAGCTTAGCCGTTTGCGTTGTCTACAGACCCTCAAACCTCTCAATAATAGATGATACCGGTGAGGCTCAACTAATGTCCACTTTCTTCTCTCAACACTCCGATCAATACATCGTTGTGGGTGACCTTAACCTTCTTTTGGCCAACTGGTATAATACAATTACGGAAAATCACCCGTTGATTCGGCTCTTTGCGGACAACCTCCTAAGTCAATTTGTGCATTTCCCTACACGAGGGAACAACCAGCTTGATTGTGTCTTCTCCAACAAGGACGTGACTAATGTTCAGTCTCGGAAGATCTTCCCTAATCTCGACCACTGTCAGGTATCTTTTCTTATTCCTCTATCCCTAAAGAGAGCATTCAGACTTTCAGGCGATTAACCAATTGGGAAGAGTTTAGTCGACTCTATGACGCAGTTAATTGGAGTGGTCTTATTCTCCTAGACAACTTCTTCTCATTTTTTTCCAATGTCCATAACATCTTATCATCCCACTTTACTTCTGCTACCTCTACTCAACAAATTCACGCGATAAACAAGTTGAACGCCTTGTTTAGAGCATGCGAAAACCTTGCACACAAATCTAGATTACGCACATCACCACTTGCTCGCGCTCTCGCTCTCCGACGTGTCAATGAGCACATTAAACAGGTAATCAACAAACAAGCGCTACACATCGAGAGACGCATCCGCATAGCGCCCAAATCTCGGAAAAAAGTACGCAGACATTAAACACCAATAACTACAAAAGTCCAATACCTCATACATAAACTTCTCTGGGTCGGACGATTATCTGAACTATCTTCTAGACTCCTTCTCCATTCCCACTCCGCCTGCTGAGTTGCTTGGCAACGGAGACGCTGAGAACCTACATTGGTTCATTATTTCGCCAGCCTCCGTCGTTCAAGCTATCTAAGACATAAAATCTAAATACCAATTTGATCAGTACGGTGTCTCCGTCAGGATGACCACTTCTTGGCTGGAATCTCCTCTCTGCTCGCCGGTTTTCAACCGATGCCTTGAAACTACCTATCTACCCCCAGAATGGCTTAATTCGACGATCTCTCCCATTCCAAAAATGGTACATCGTCAATCTCCTCATTCAAATATCACCGCCCCATTACTATAGTTCTTTCTTTTACTAAAATCTTTGACAGGGTCTTGTATAACTTAATCTACACTTTCATCATGTCTCGAGATAATTTCTGCCTCCTCGATGATCAACATGGCTTCCTGAATGGCCGCTCCTCGTCCACCAACTTATTCAGTGTCCTTGATCACTGTTACTCCTCTATCTCTAAAGGTCATAAATGCACTCTCCTCTTCCTAGATGTTTCCAAGGCCTTTGATTCACTGTCGTTCTCGGCAATTATATCCGGTTTGTTAAGCAGTGGTATTTGCGGCAGTCCTCAAAACTTATCAATTATAACCTGCTACACCGTTACACAACTGTAAAAGTCGGGAATAGTCGCTCGAGGTCAGCCCTTATCCGATCTGGTGTTCCCCAGGGCTCCGTACTTGGTCCTATATTATTCATCCTAACACTCGCTCAAGTGCAGGTTGAGGACAGCCTATTAAAGCTGTTAAAGTATGCAGATGACATGGTAGTTGTATTCAGCAACCCCACAGCATCCAACTCCTCTCTACTTCTTATCAATCAGCTGTTATCTTCGTTAAACTTGCAGCTTAGCATAATCGGTCTTAAATTGAAACCCCGATAAGACTCGTTTGATGAAACATACCTCTGACCCATTCTGTTCTTTCCCAGATACAAGTTGTCCCCGTGATATTCAATTAATTGACTCGGCCAAGCACCTTGGTATCTCTTTTTCTAAATCGCTAGACTTCTCCCCATCTTCAGAATACTACCTCCAAACTCTTCAAGTGGGCCCGTTTAATCTGCTTCAAGACTAACAATCCCACCATCCAGCTCACATTGTATAAGGTCTATGTCCTACCCCTCATATCATACGCCAGCGAATTTTATTGCCCCCTAGCTCGAGCTTCCTCTTACGCCATAGAACAGATTTCTTCCAGATTTTTAAAGCGAGTCTTCCTTCATAGTCAGAATTATCGGGAACGCCTACCCCTGGCTAACCTTCTTCCGCTATGGTTCACCCGTCACTTACGAGTTATTTATTTCGTTCATAAGATCACAGCTAGCCTATCACTATCAAACTTCGCTCATCACTATGCTACACGCTATAGCAACTCTTCAATCCTATAAAACCACACTCCCATTATATTTAATAACATCTGTCTCTTTTCCAAAGCCACAAGTGTATTCAACGCTTTTCCCGCGGAAATAAAGCTCCTAGCCTATCACGAATTTAGAAAGGCGGCTCACAATCACTTCTTTAACAAATTCCTAGGCGAGACATCTGATTGGAAGCGAAACTGGTTCCTCCTTAACCCATAGAACTTCTTTCTATCCATAAGCTATTATCCAGTTTTGGAGTGTGAAGTCTCTTCTGGCTAGCCCTCCTTTCAACCATTCGCCTCTGACTCTCAAACTATAATAAGGACTCACCTATACTGTTTCTATTCTCGTTTTTTATTCTACCGCATTCAAATATTGATTGCTATGCCACAAACCGCTCTAATAAATCTCTCCTTTTTGTTTCAGCAAATAATCGGAAACTCAAAAAGCCTACTGGACCATCTAGCATACATCAGACGCCGGTTCTTCCACGCTTTCCATCAGCCGTAACCTCGCTCAATTGAAGTCAATGATCCATCTCTTCCATCTAGTCGATACTTCCTAGTCCAATGGAATCTTTATTCCATCATAACGATCTATTACGAAGTTGATGAAAGGACTTTTCCTTCTCAACTCCCTCCTCCCCTATGGTTATATACTTTGCTAATCACAATTACATTCAACATTACATATCCTACATTTGATTTGTACCTCATCATTTCTATTTTTGGGCCTGATGGCCTATGTTGCCAAATAAATTTATTAGTACATACACTTTTAAATTGTGCGTAATTCGAGTTTTGGTATTCTGTAACTGTTCTGACGTGACTTTCTCTGGCAAGCTTCATTTGAAAATTTATTTTTCTATTTCGGTTTTACAAATCTTGATCTTCACAATATAATCACGCAACTATTTTGGTATTATGAGCGTTGGTGCCGCACAGTATTTAAATAACCCTTGTAGAATGTAGAGGAAGATATTTCCTTCGACCAAATTAAAGTGACATTTATTGATAAGTTTAAACCGCATTGGCTGATTGAAACGAATATTATTTAAAAAGAAATTATTCTTTTTTTCTAGAACATTCTTTGTGTACATACTTTACAGTATATATGCTGTTGAACTGTGCGTAATTTCCCAATTCGGTAATCAGTACCTGACCTGGCGTGACTTTCTTTAACAAGCTGCATTTCTTATTCTCTACATATTGGTTAACAAAATCTTAAACTTCACAATATACACCTGATAGCATTTCGTCTTTTGAATCGTACATATTGGGGACGTTCTGGAACAGGTAATTTAATAATTCTGTATTTCACGTCTTATTTCTTTCCAGGTTATTTGATCGGGTGTTTTGTTACGTAAGAAGTACATAGTCCGTTTGCCTGACACTATGTTATCAAATAAATAATTAATTACGATCAGCGTGAAAGATAATCTTTATATTGAGGACAAAAGTAAAATAGCTCAAAATATAGCAGGCATGAATTTAATAGCTGTGAACGGGAATTCTAGCTTATCAGATTCAAATGGATATATGAAAACTGAAACGACGGCATCTATGGGGCTCTCAGTTACTAATAGATATGAAAACTCTACAAGATGAAGATATTTCCCTAACATAAAATTAGTACTTTTTCAGGCCAATGTTTACAAATTGTGTTACTATGCGCGCATAGTATATGCAACACAATTTGTAAACATTAGCCTTAAAAATTAATAATTTTATGTTCGAGGGAATATCTTCCTCTACACCCTACAGTTAATCTTCTAATTCTGCGGCCAGAGTACCTTAATGGGAAAATACAAATTTATTATTTTGTGGAAAATTATTAAGCCTACAACAATTGACTTTATTATAATGAAAGTTTAACTTCTACAAACAGGCTTACCAGGCCTCCACCCATATTTCTCTAACTGGCTTAGTGCAAAATTGCCACCAGACATAAAGTATTTGGTATTGAAATACACCAACGCCAAATATAAATGTATCGTAAAAACATGCATTTAACCAAATGAATTAAAAAGTGTATTTATGTTAATTAATGCTCAAAACAAATAAAAGTAGTGCAATTTGGCGCCATTAACAAATATAATATATATTTTGTATTTTGCGATGCACTATTAGTTATACGGTACTTTTGAAAAATGATCATAACGAACCAAACTGAAGCGCTTCTAGCAGCTCAAGTTATGTAACTTCCCAGCTAAAGTGCAATGCAACCTTACTAAAAATGGCAAAATAAGGATTCACAGAGAACTTTTACCGATGGTGGCCTTGATTAGGACCAAGATGATGTTCACAGAAAATACTGTGAGAGATTGTGTTAGCTGCATGTGGATGTCTAAAAGTCCAGCTAGACACTAGCTCCTTGTGTCCTGTGCATTTGCTGGTGATCCTTTCAGCCGATGCACGTAACAAGTAGAATTTAAAAAAGCAGAATATGTTGGTTACTATTCGAATGCTCTTACTAGGCTTTGAAGGTCTGCAGTAAAACCGAGATGGCTGGCACACGTAGAAATCAGACTAACTGATGATCGATTATACATGACTGGATGCGAATTAACAAGATTGGCAAGACTGAAGACAAGCCGAATTATGCCACCGCGTGGTAAACGCAAGCAGAACAGTTGGCGTAGATAGTTAGTGCAATAGAGTGTAACACGCAGCTCCGCGTTACAAACCAACGACGTTCGATCTGCACAAATACAGTGCTCTTTAAGGTCAAATAATCTAACTCTGTTCTTACACAATATTTCTCTTAACTGTGATTTTAGGAACAATCTCTGTTAGTTTCAAGCAGTTTTAATCGATATTTCTTGAACTGCAATTTTATTGTAATTAATAGGGTTTTTATTAAATAAACAGAACCGCGCGCGATCCGCGAGGATCACGCGGTGGACTATTGTGTCACTGCGGATTTATTTCGCTTAGTTGGATTATTCGCAATTTATGTGAAGGATTTACTGTCCACATAGAATAATGGATTAATATATTGACATGAATTAAAACCATAGCAAGCAGTGGACTAAATATTCGTGAGTTTTTGTCATTGAAGTCTTTATACGGATTACACAAAACATTTTCCTTTATAAACATAAATCATTTTAATTTGTTCGTATCATCATGTATTTTCAATCGTTTGACGATATTCAATTCAATTCAGACATTTGTGTAAGAATAACTGATAGTGTGCAAAACATTTTTCTGTATAAACATAAATCATTTTACTATGTTCATATCATCATGTATTTTCAATCGTTTGACGATACATATTTCAATTCAGACATTTGTGTAAGAATAACTGCTTGTGTGCAAAACATTTTTCTTTATAAACATAAATCATCTTAACTTTTGCCGTCTAGAAGACGGACGATTTAGTTTAACTGTGAATGGTGTTTAAGACCTACTTTTGCATTAAAATCTGTTTTTGTTGCCGACCAACACATGGTCAATTTGGACTAACTGTGAATTATATTTCTATTTGCAACATTGTGTACAATATATGTATAACACCATATTTCTGCCTTCTCACATCAACCATCCGAAAAGGATCAGAGACTGATTATGTGCACGGGTAGTAATAATAGCCACCATGGATATGTAGGACGGGTACAGAATCACGAACTAGATAGCTACCCCGCAAAAATACGCCTACAAAAATGGTGCCCCGGTTCGTCGAACTTACAGCCAGTAAGGAATTAATAAACATCTAGATTTTGATAAATTCAAGCACTTTGGATGAAGGCCAATCCACACGTTATTGCCTCGG
>JAQBSW010007884.1:0-37668 GCA_029291075.1 Eudiplozoon nipponicum
AATATGCATTGTGTAAAGTAGAAAAGGCAGGACATCCAGTAGACTGGATTCATTCTTATTAATAAGTTATTACGTAACTGACTGAATTGGGGTGGATTGTTGGGTCTTTAATTCTATAGAGATGCCATGTAGGCCTCACCTGAATGGAAGGCTAAGCAAAAAAATTTTTCTATTAAATAATTGAAAATATTGTGTAGTGTGTGACCGGGAAGTTCTGTGTTCAGAACTTCAGATTCCAAAGCAGACATGCCGAGGTTGGAGCCTATCCTTGGAAAATTTCGGACAGTATTTAAAAAGAGTTCCCCATAAGGACGAAAACTGACTACTGGATGAATTGCCTCTTCTTCACTATACCATGCTTAGTTTATAATAAATTTATATATATATATATATATATATATATATATATATATATATATATATATATATAGTGCCCTTTCCATGTGAAAAATTAAAAGAAATTTTGTGGATACACTGCTTCTTTCTCATTTTCTTCTCAAGTATCTACAAATGAACATATCTTAACATATAAGCTGAAAAGCAAAACATGTTAGAAAAAAAGTAAACACTGAGAGAGTGTGAAATAAGGGGAAAATCACACTCTCACCACTTTTCAATTTTTCTATCTTTTTTTGCCTTTCCATTTATATATAAAGGGATTTTCATTTGTAGATATTTGAGAAAAAAAATGAGAAAGAAGCCGTTCGTGTATCTGATAAAATTAATTTTTTTTTTAAATTTTTGGAAAATTTCAATGAATTGTTTCAAAGTATATATATATATATATATATATATATATATATATATATATATATATATATTTATAATTAGGAAGAAAGAACACATTAATAACACTTTGTTATTAATGTGTTCTTTCTTCCTAATTATAAATATACTGTGTAACATTAAAAGGCATGGACATTATAAAGAATATATATATATATATATATATATATATATATATATATATATATATATATATATGTATATAATGGGAATGGTGTTTATAGCAAGATCTCAACCTTGGTTTAGATAATTGTTATCATCGGCCGCGCAACCAATTACCTTTTAAGTTTTTATTTAAACTGTTATAATTTTTTAATGGCTTCATTGAACCCGAACTTTCTAGTTTGAAGTATTATGTTGTCATTCTTCCTAATTGAAGCATTCAATTAACCATTTCTGTAATAAATACATATCTAAAATTATTTAAAATATCTCTCTCTGTCTTACTATAAAATTTATAAGTTAATCGATTTATTCATTTCCTCTGAGTATGAGTAGAACTTTCATTTCAATTACCGATGTCTGTTACCTTACGTTAAATTTTGAATACTATTGAACACCAATTATCCATATTTTACAATATGTAAAATTACCTTTTCAAACAGACCAAAATATATCAACAATAAAAGAGAATAAATAGGCTTTTGCCATTAACGATTCGGTATTGCGTACATGAAAAATTTTCTTTTTATCAAGTTTGAGAGATTGAAGTAACACCAATCGCATTGTATTTAACCAGTCGTCGAACAACATAACAAATCTACCGCCAGGCGCAACGCACTGACGCGTTTCGACCTTCCATGATCATCATCATTAGCTGTTTGTATCTCCGCCACACACACACATACACACACACACACACACATATATATATATATATATATATATATAGATAATACAATTAAACAATAATTGATTGCGTGGGTGAAGGCAACAATTCTGTGCAGCCGACATTTCCAGTCACGTACAATGTATGCAAGACTACTAGAGGTGAGAGCCGCATATCTAAGTTTGCTTTCCATATATATGCAATGCGGTTTGATCCTCGATAGTCAGTTTGCCGTCGTACTCTGATGATGATCACGGGAAGGTCGAAACGCGTCAGTGCGTTGCGACTGGCGGTAGTTTTGCTATGTTTTTCGACGACTGGTTAAATACAAAGGGATTGGTGTTTACTTCAAGCTCGCAAACTTGATTTAAAGAATTGTTACCACCACCAACGCAATCAATTATTGCTTAATTGTATTGTCTACATACAGATATGTTAGCTCAAATTGGTCTGGAAATATATACTATAGTCAGCATTAATGAAATTTTTAATCTTTCATATGAATGTACTTCTTCCTTACAGGCTTCTCATCCGTAGTAGCCGGCAATGCGCCCAAAACCTACTATATGTTTGGTCGAGAAATATAAAACAGTTATACGGTACATTCTTTTTTACGAATGTGTACTCAAGCAATAAAAGAGCTTAACTTATATATAGTATTCGACAATACGTCTTAAAACCAAATGTACTACAATATAACATTTTTCCTACCCCTAAATGGAAACCAAATCCTGATTTTGGTTTTTGATAAATTTTCTCAAAATTGGAAGTATAATCCATTATAAACGCTTGTTAATTCAGAAAAATGGTGTAACTAAATAAAACAGGCTATGTGAGTTTTAATCATTGTAAGGTGAAGGCTTTAAGAGACACACGATGAAAAATGTGTGCATAAAGATGTGACTCTTACTCTTCATATACTTTTATTTAAATCAGATTGGCTAGCTCGATATAAAAACCCCAATCAAATTACATAAACATTTATTAGAATAAACTGAGAATTTTATAATGTAGAATATGCAATCTTTCCAGTTACCCGTTTTCCTTATTCTTGGGAACGTTTAATATACTGTCCAGGTGTTCGCCATGGACGGGGTTCGAATCAAGACACGTTTGTTGTGGAAACGGTGACTAGATCTAATGCGCTATTCTGTCATATTAAACAATGAATTATAAGTGACATATTAAATTATGTGTTTGCTTAGACTTTCATTATGTTGGAGCATGCGTGGAATCACTTTAGGCATAAAGATCCAATTAGGAACGCCAAATGTATTTCCACGGAACACACAACACGTTTCCTGGGGAGGTGTTATTCAATTGAAGACTTATACAATTAGACGATATTTGATAGCAGTTACTTCTCAATTAGGAAGAAAACATTCTACCAGATAAATTGCATTTTTTTACTTATTAAAACTGACAAATGTGTATAATGGGTTTGGTGTTTATTTAGAGCTCGCAACCTTGATTTAAATAGTTGTTATCCAGGCTAGAGCCATCAAAGATTGTCTAGTTTTATAGACCTTTCACAATGGCACATTGGGTTAGCTGGCTGGAATTTTAGATAAAAGAGATGACACATAGGCTGCATTTGAAATAAAGACTAACCAAATCACAAGTTATTAGTTATCAAGAAATTGTGTTTTTTTGCGGCCAGGTAGCGCAGTATGCAAAGACCATTTTCGACAAATACGTGCCCCAGTTAGAGCCCCGAACTTGCTAATTTCTCGACAGTACTTGAAGAGATCCCAATAAGTACGAAACCGGGTTTCTGAATTAATTGCCTTTGCCAAATTATACGATGTTTGGTTTAGACGCACAATTGTGTATATGATGAGATTTGTGTTTAAAGCAAATTCGCAACCTTGATTTCAGTAAAAAGTATCACCACTCATGCAATAAAACGTTTTAAAAATTTTATAATCAAATGCATGTCACTGAAACTCAAATAACTACTACGAATTCTGCTCGTATGCATGTAAAATAATATTGACATGTTGTTGAAAGATATGAAGCGAGAAGAAACTTCAAATCAACGTCGTTGTGGAAGAATATTTTACCAATTAAACATTTTTAGGCATATAAGATTAAAACTACTTCATTTACTCGTGTATTGCTTTTAGTTAACGATCATTTTCCAGTTTTAAAGAAAAATCCTGTAATGCAGTATTATACTTAGATAATTGAACACTATGTATCAGCTTCACACGGAGTTCTTTAACCTCAATACAACTTCATATCTATTTTGTTCAATGGAAATATCAACATTTTATACTTGCAATATGCATTCAAATGTTTGTAGCCCAATTTTGGGTTACTGTTTTCTTTAAGAATTGACAGGTTGGTTAGTCAAGATTCTAAAAAAATGAATATAATAAAGCAATTAACGATTTAATGTCTAATGGCTATCCCAGACCATTAATTGAATCAATTATTAAAAGGGGAATTAAACAGAAACAGACGTATTATGGGCCAGAAAAGAAAACAGTCTACCTAAACATCCCATTTAAGGGGGATGCAGTTTCCCGAATGGCACAAAAGAAAGTTGAAGCAGCATTAACACGCACATTTAATGCAGCCAAACTACGAGTGTTATTTAGGGTAACACACTTGCCTTTACCAGCAATCAAAGAGAAACAGCCGTTAATGTCGATATCAAATATTATTTACCAATATACATGCGCAAGTTGTCGATCAACTTACGTAGGCCGATCGACCAGACGGTTAATTACTCGAATGAGAGAACATTGCAACTTAAAGCCTGTTTTAAATCAAATGGTGAATACACGTCTGCTATTGCGCAACACATCATCGAAACATCGCACGATGTTCTCAGACTAGCATTCAAAGTAATTACTAAATGCAAAAACAAAGGGAGCTAGCCACATACGAAGCCTTATGGATAAACAAATTGCAGCCGGATTTATGTAAGCAGAAGAAGCACGTACAAGCATTGAGCTTGAACTGGATGTGACGCACGCAATTTGATTGGTTTCTATTTTTCACACTCTCTTTGTTCACATATTTCTATCTTGTTTTGCTTTCCAATTTATATATAAAGATATGTTCATTAGTATATATTTGAGAAGAAAATGCGAAAGAAATGTTTCTTATATCTGATAAAATTTCTTTTTGTTTTTGCACACAGGAAGGGTACAATGCATATATATATATATATATATATATATATATATATATATATATATATATATATATATATATATATATATATATATAATCCCAAGTTACTTGATTTCCATTTTACAAATGTCCGTGTTTATAAAATTACCTGACCTGCGTTGTGACTAACATAGCCTTAATTCCTGGTGCTTTTTTTGATAATAATATATATATATATATATATATATATATATATATATATAGTCATGACATGTCGAAACGCATTAGTACGTGTGACTCACAAACTCGATTTAATTAGGAGAATACAAATCTATCGTAGAGAGAAGCGAGCCTTGTCCATGGCTTCCACGTCAAACTAGTTGTTCATGATTAGTGACCTGAGTTTCCAATTGGTATACCGTATCTCATTATGTATTATTAACCGAGGCGGTAGGATCATATGCTAATGAATCACTGAAGAAACTTGACATCATTTTAGAGTCCACATCGGATGAAGTCTTGATGGAATAATTATTAGATTCTCCTTCGGGCATATTTAATACCAGCCACTAGGTTTTTGTTGCTTCGATACCTTTCGTTTTGTGGTAATTTCCACAATAAAATCATGTCAAGATATTCTGGATAGTATAATAACCAATGGTCGAGAATGCGATAGGTTTATCCGACTCGAAATAATTTACCTACATCAACATCCGAAGACTTGTTTCTAAGTCAATTAATCGAAAGTGCAACTTTATTATCATCATCCGCAGGTAAATTAATTATGACAAATTGATCTATTTGTGATATTTTATAGATACTTTTGTTAGGCAGAATCCTGAAAGTTTCTTCATCAGATTTCGCATTTGCGCTCAAGGTAAGTTCCTGAAAAATTAATTTTGCCACGAAAGTCCATGATGGAACATGATTTTTTTCTCGTTCCATCTGTGCATTGAGCAATTAATCCAGTTTAATAGATTGTGCGCTTAATTCTGAGATTTTTCGTTCAGATGCAATCAACGTTATATGAGGTTAATGTTAAAATGGACATTAAGCAACTAGGCATGACTCATCATTGTAATTCTTCTACCGAGAGGCATTCGGAGATGGTAAGTGGTTGTGTTGAAAATGATGTACGTTAAGGAAAAGAAATTTATTAACGAAAGATTTCCAATCACCTAGACAGAATAACATTTGACATACAAATGGCAACAGTGGATGTAATTATCTTGTTTTACTAACGCAGTATATCTCCCAGTTCCTCTTTTAAACAGCGAATGATCGGAAACATTTTCCTTGTTAATTTGTTTTCATAATTCATCTAACTATTTAAATGCAAACTCATAAAGCATGTCTGAAATTAAATGTAAACGGCTTCATTTATAATTACTAATAGTAACTCCGGTGTGTATGCATAATTGCTAAGTATTCAGTTAAACAGAATTGCACATTGGTATTTATCCGTCTAAGTGAAACTAAAGTCATAGAATTTTATTTTACCTCTGTCATATTTTAACACAGCGTATGGAGGTAATTAAGTGTAACCTCAGTGTTTATGGAGGAGGGCAAAGTAATACGAGTACATCCGCGTTTAAACAATTTTGCATTTCATCCTCGGTGCCAATATGAATAAATTGTAAGCCCCTAAAGCAAATGCCTTCTGTTCTAAATCCACGCCGACACACTTATGGGAAATACTCACGATGAAGATGAAATCGGCCTAAAAGATGCATCGCATTGGCTATCCTATGCAAGGATTAGAATTTGCTGGCAATACATATTGAACTCTACCTCTGTTCCTTCTTTGTTTTTTTTACATTCTAACAATAACGCCATTTTTGATGCTACGAATATGGTGGATGTTATTCAAATCGCTAAGCTAAATATCGTACTGCCAACTATCGAAAATGGTTCTAGTTAATTACCTTTCATTAGGCCTAGCCCAAGTTGGGCGCTTAATCGAGGTTGTATTTCATCTAAGTGGGTGATACATCTTAAACTCAGTGCACAGTGACAGTGATGAAGGACTGTTGGATAGTCGTTATTTGGTATCCCTCAGCCCTGGGTAAGTTGTGAATTCACACAGCTCAGACAGCAATTAATTATAGATGGCGTGATAGCATGCAGGAGAGTTGCTCAATTTAGTACACATATGTCACATCGCAACATGCACTTATTCGTTGAAGATTTTCAGTTACATTTTCTAAATATACAAATAGGAATATGTTAAATATAGATGTAAGGAAACTGGAATAGCTGTCTTTCTAGATTTGATTTTGAAAACTCGAACCCCCTGTGGACAAAGATAAGGTCAGCTATGCACAGGACAGGTATCGCTTTATGTGGCATTGTAGACTTTCATAGAATCATTCATAGGATTTCCTAAAAGTCTGTAGAGTTCCTCAAGACTACACGCCGAATTCATGCTTTATTTGCTTATATTACTACTCGTAGATTTAAAAGACGCCAAATAACCTCAGGCTAGATGTCGCTTTTGAATAAGTTTGGACAAAGTCTGTAGAGATGGAAGAGACGTTCGCATCAGATAACGGCCCACATTGATTCCAAATTATTCGCACAAAATATCCGAGAAAATGTAAAATTAGCAATACAATATATAATCATGAATGATTAAGTTTGTCGCACTCATTAGATAGGATGAACACATCAATGACCAATTATACTGGGCACCTGCGTCAGTCCCGATCTCCGAAAGAATGCCTGTTTGAACAACGTTGAACACTAATCGTGAACAGTCAGTCGAGTTTGAAATACGAAAAACAATAATATCTCTCAAACTTTGCAAAGGTGTCGGCCTCGATGATCTGCTTCTGACCTCATTTAAGAATGACCTCGATATAGTTTTGTGAGATTTGACCAGTCTTTATCGTATTACAAGGAAAAAAGTGGACCATGCTAGTTGCTTGGAGCCTATCTACTATCATTCCTATCATTAAAAAGAGAAATCTTAATTTAAACGATAAACCAACATTGCATTAGCATAATTTTATTTCTATAAAGTTTATTTGGTTTGATTATCTAACACCGTCCCAGTGTTCCAGGCCAGGACGGGGCTGTATAGATATTATGTTTACATACAGTCAAGTACTTGAACAGCAATTTGTATATCACCATCCAACAGGAGCCGTCTTTATAGACCTCAATGTTGCATTTGACTTCGTGGATCACAGTGCTTTTTCTAATTATTACGTTGAATAGTGTTATGTTCAATAAGTTTGTAAATACTATGCGTGCGCTCTACACAAACACTTCTGGTGGCTTTCGGATCTACGATGAATTATCAAATAAAATATTAAAAAAACTATTCCATACGTTCAAGAGTTAGGTGTCATTGTCTCCTCTGGCGGTAGATTAGACGATCCTGTCTATGAAGGCGATATTCTATTTTTATTCGACAGTCGGAAATCCGCCCAGACCACAATGAATAGATTAGCAGTTGCCGTCGCGTCCTACGGTTTAAAATTAACAACCTCAAAATGAAAGCTAGTTTGTTAAGATCACCCATCACACAAACGAACTCCGCGGCTTGAAGTTGATGATTTCGACCTAGTTGATCGGATTACATTTCTTAGCAGTTATTTCAAGAAAACAAGCAAAACCTGAATGACAAAGGGGATTATGAGAATTGAGAAATCTAGTGTAACGTTATTAATAATCATGTGTATAATGCAAATGTATCGGCAGTTTGGTTGTATGCTAGTAAAACTTGGTTCTTTACTGTCGAAGATTTCATACGCTTATAGGCATTTGAACACCCCTGTTTTAAAATTGTAATAGCCTATGTGTGTTACCGACAACAAACAAGTAACGATGACATTCGTGGAAGCAGTGTTGAGCGGCCAAAAAGGGTTACACGTTAGACAAGCAAAAATTATTCAGACAACTTTGCTAGATCCGTCACGTGTTACGCATGTCTTTAATTTGATTGTGCGGGCGAGAAGTATTTCTTCAATCAATGCCAGATTGGAGCAAGAAACGTAGATTATAGATTTTGACATGGCAGAATCAAATAAAATTAACTAGAATCAAATTGAGTAGACGGGAAAAGTTTGCCTCTTTGGGTGGGGTCCTGTAAGCGTCATTGTTATTGATTGGGTACCCTACACAGAATGGCGTTGAATTGAGATAAGCGCCGATATTTTAGCCGATTTAATGTAGAATCATCTCCACATTCTGTTCTAAGAAGAGCAGAGTTACCTTCGAGGTTTCATGAAGCGATATTGTGAAGGCCGCAAGGAATGTGTATTGTCAATTTCGTCTTGTTTTAATGTTGTTTCAGTAATAATGGAGTATGGAGAGGTCTAGTTTGTCTAAACTCTGTGTGTAACCTTGCTCGGAATCATCTCCTCCATCATATACCATGCTCCGTGAGCAATTGTTCATTTATATTCGTTTTAATATATTTTTAATTTCTGTTTAATCTATTCCTTGTTTAGTTTTATTTTCTCTTTGATATATGGCGATTGAACAACTTTTGCTAAAGGCTGTTTTATAGCTGTCGGTTATGACGATAATGCATATATATGTATGTATATATGTATATAAATATATAGCCAAATAATATCCCATCGATGTTTACTTGGTTCTTTCAGTAAAAAAAAGACCTGAATGTTACCTCTTATGGAGAAATGGACAAGCCAGAAAACCTGCAGCAAAAATTGCTAAGTAGGAGCCAATTTATGTTGTTTGTTGATCTCTTATTTATATTTGAATATCTTCGAATTGCAGCAAGATATTTGTTTCGCAGTAGAAAGCAAATCATATCGGAATTGACCTTGTCTACCGGGAGACTTTTAGGAATTTTTAATAAATCATTGCATGGACCGGACATCAATCGGTTATAAATGACCAGAATTAATGAAAAAATGCACGGAGGAAGCAAACTAAATTGCCCTTACATGGATACTAATTAGAAAAATTCATTTTGTCCTTCTTTTTTTATAACAGTTTGAAACTTTACGAATTTGTTTAGATTTTATACAATAAAATTCTGAAATTACTGCTTCTTCTCTAAACGCCATGTACAGAAGAAATATTTATTAGTCATTATTTATTTCCGATAACTTCCCACTGGTGATTTTATTATAGATTATTAGTTTTGCATCTAAAGTAAAGCATTTAAAATGTGACATTTAAAATAATCCAAGGTTACTTATTTGAGTTAACAAGTATTTCAAATTATATTTACATTATAGAAATAATTTGAAAAATTTTGTTTCATGTCCTAGTAGCGTGACAATGATGGCATTTAAATAGTATTTGTTGCGAAGAGCTAATATATAAGCTATTGTGTATTAGTTTTCGCGCACCTAGTTACAAATCTATTCAAATAAAACCAGAAAAATAAACCAGTCTGCATGAGCGGAAGGTATAATCTAATGTGCACACTCGTTTCGTGCTTACTGGGGACTCATCAGTAGGAGCCGGTATTACGCCCAGTACCCACTAGATAATTGGGTGAGGAATGTAGTACAATTTAATAGAATAGGTTTACCTATTCGTATAAAAGAGTGTTCTGTCCAATTGTCACACATTCCTCACCAAATTAAATAGTGGGTATAGGGCGTAATAATGGCTCTAACTAATTAGTCGCCAGTAAGCAGGAAACGAATGTTCACATGAGATTAAACTTCCATTCATGCTGAATTTAAGTTATCCTTCTGGTCATAATTGACCTAATTTATTACTATGTGCGCAACATCTAATATAAAATGAATACGTCATCCGACTTTTTTTTAAACCGTTTTTGAAATAGTTATACATTTGTTAGAAATAAAGTTGTGTGCTATTACGTGATATACTGCAATCTGATAATTTTTTCGCTAAAAATTGTTTAATCCTTACTCGCATTTCAATTACGACATTTAAATATTATTGGGAATTTCATTTACATCTGAAAATCTTTTAAAACAGCAAATCCACACACCCTGGCCTTGATCGATATTAAATATGGTATGGCATCATTAAAATAAATATATAATAGTTATATATTGCTATTTTGGTGAACTAATATATATGCAATTGCGTGTAATGTTTCGTGTACCTAGTAACAATTCTGTAAAATAATAAACATAAAACACGTAATCGTCAGATTAAATAATGGTAATGTACATCCACATGGAATTCCTAAGATAAAAGCTAAGCACGCGTCACCTAGTCCACATTTATTCTATTTTGCTTGCTTTCCCAAAGAAATAAGGTGAACTACTGACGAATAGCTAGTTGTGCCATAAATAAAGAAGTGTTGGATAATTTATCTGAGACAAGCATTTCTAGTAATTTTTATGAAAATTAAAAATAATAAAATTTAATACAGGACATAAAGTTGTGCCAGACATTCATCTAAATTACGTCAACGGACCTGATAAGAACAACAATATAAATTTTTCAACAGTCAGGTTTCGGCCTTGCTCTGTTACAAACAGAGCATGAAAAAACCTGTTTACCGGAAATGCAGCGCTGTATACGTCATATTTTGAAAATCCGAAATGCAGCTCTCACCCAACACCGTTTGATGTGCATTTTAATCGTGAAAATCATTTTTGCTCGAAAACCAGTGTGCTGCTACGATTTACATGCTCAGTATATAATATGTTTAGTGAATTCGCTTTGAAGTCGAATTTGCTTGGTCGTCAAATGAAGTGAACTCCATTAATGGTTGAATACTCATTCGAATCAGAGATTAAACCGTCAAACTGTCCCACATTTCTTGGAAAATTATGAAATAGGTAAAGAGCAAAGTACCGACTCCTACTCATGAGTCGCCACTAAGCAAAAAGCGTATATGCAAATGAAATTAAACCTGTCGTTTACGTTAACATTACTGTAACATTCTGGCCTTATTTGAACTAATTTGTCAGCTCTCCGCAACAAAAATGTGTTTCCAGTATATATTTAAGTGAAATATGTCATAATTACCGCAAAATATGGCAAATTACGTCGATCTATGTAAGAGTGCATAGATTTTCTTAAACGTCTCTACTCTATCCCCTGCGTCATTGCTGCGGCACACTACGCAAAATTTTCAGTCTTGGGCTAAATTCTATTTCCGGTTGGCTATTCGTTCAGGTCTATGTGGCATCTAATTTGATTTAAAGTTCCAAATTTCCACCCTTAATCTGCCATTTTATAACTGATATTATACTCCCTGGGAAAGTGATATTCATCTGAAGATTTATGGTAGGATATATATATATACATATATATATATATATATATATATATATATATATATATATATATATATATATATATATTTATATATATATATCTTCTTTGGTATGCGAACTTTAATAAAATTCATTGTACCCTACCTATGTGCAAAATAAAAAGAAATTTTATCAGATACAAGAAGCATTTCTTTCTCATTATCTCCTCAATTATCTACTAATGAACATTTTTTTGTATTTCCAATTTATATATAAAGATTTATTCATTATTAGATACTTGAGGAGACAATGAGAATGAAATGTTTCTTGTATCTGATAAAAATTTTTTGTTTATGCACATAGGAAGGGTACAATGAATTTTATTAAAGCTCGGCATTTCAAAAGAATATATATATATATATATATATATATATATATATATATATATATACATATATTTATATATATATATACTTTATAATGCCATAGCATTTTAGTACTAAATTAAGTATATTTTAAGGTGAAACCATGGAATAAATGAGAAAGTCTATTGTAATTAAAAAGTAACCAGATATCTGGCAAATCTTAGTAAGTTGTTAGAATTAACGCTCACCAATAAATTTCCACATGTCAATACACTAATATCTAAAATTCCTCATACGACTGGTGCACATTTAAAATGAGACAACTTTTTTACAACCTCAGTCAAATGCGGAGTCGTGGCATTTATTAATGAATGGATATAAATGTAAATTTAATTGCTTATTAAGTAAGTTAATTATTTATCCAAAATAAAATTACTTTCTCTTATTCCATGTATTTCTCTAAATTTAACCTACATATATATATATATAAAGATAGAACACTTATTCCATAGGACATATATTAATAAATCTTATTTCTACCAGTATCTACAGCCATTATTCTGGATTCGTTAATATATTCGTTCATCCATTCCCAACTTTGCATTTTTCGTAACTAGTTCCCTCTGCGCTGTCTGTCTTTGTTTTACGCAATTTAGACCACTCCCATTGCGTATGTCATATGGTGTGTCATCGCTATCCTATTTAAAAAAAATGGTGAAACTTGTAACGATGTATAAATAAATAAATATATATAGTATATATATATATATATATATATATATATATATATGCGGTTTTGTCCGTGGATATCGGGTTTTCTCAGTTTTATTATGTATCAAAACATACGATTAAAAGTTTTCATAATTGTATTGTTTTGCGTTCCTTAATTCTGTATGTTATTAATTTGGACAATAATTTTTAGAAAACAATTACTTTCTGTTGCAAATATTGAGCAAATCATTCATGCAATGCACAAAATTCTGGTAAATGATTACGCAAAATCGGAAGTTTGTCCAAACTTTTGATCCAAGTTACTTAACGCATCTGTAAACAAAGAAATACAGTTAAACTGTTATTCCGCCTTGTAAAATATTGCCATTTATATTAACCTAGGCGGCATAGCATTAGAGGACACGAAATTTTGCATTGCTTGATTTTGAAACTAAACTCATGTCAAGAAATTTTAATCGGATAATTGTATGTTCTTTACTAGAAAATTGTAATTGCACGTTACTTGAAGCCCACATATTAGGATTTCCCATTAGCTTGTCTGTCCTGAAATGCGATAATCAATGGCTATATAATTATGCAGGAAGTCAAATTTAATATAAGTAAATACCCACTCGTATCTATTCGCACGCTAGTAAAAACTATGTCGCCTTCAAACTGTCTAGATGTCCATCTGGCACCGCCTTTACTTAAGTCTCTATCTGTCTGTCTCTCTCTCTCTCTCTCTCTCTGTAGTTTTCTCTCACTTTGTCGATCACTATCTTTTTGTCTTTCTTTTTCTCATTGCGAAGTATCCGCATTAATGTCGTCCTAGTATCGTGAATTTACAAGTGAAATTATTGTATTATTGCGTTGGGATTAAAGTCATTAATATTGCATTCTTGTTTCATTAGAAATGCAAATGTAAAGCAGCGCTGGTAGACCGAAGTATCTCCAGTTCATTTATGTTTTAGTGAAAGTATCAGGCATACAAAAGCGATCTAATTACTTTTATTTCAATTAATAAATAAAAAAAGTATGGTAAATTAATGCTGACGCTAATGATAAACCTGGTAAAAGTTCAACAAAAGTATTACTTTTAATCACGATTTCCTACTTCAGATAAACAATAATCATGGATTATTCAAACACGCACAACGTAGCAAAACCATCCGTTGTAGATAGTATTAGAGCATTTCCAAATTGTTGAGTCATAATTCCAATTCTAAGGCAAATTGACTAACTAGGATGAAATGCAATGCATAGGCAAGTTAAGCAAAATTACATATCCGTTTCTTATGTGTAATTTTCTCGCCTACAGTATACCTGAGCGTATTTAAACTACGGTTAAAATAATATTTTCTCCATAAGGAATTATATCTTGGGACGTGGACATAAGATAAAATAAAAATATATAGGATTGAACTTAACTAAATAGAATATATTGAATGTTATTATTCACATTTTAATGTGCATTATCTACTTATATATATATATATATATATATATATATATATATATATATATATATATATATATATATTCATTGTACCCTTCCTGAGTGCATAATCAAAAAGAAATTTTATCAGATATAAGAAATATTTTTTTCGCATTGTCTTCTCGAATATCTACTAATGAAAGAAATATTTCTTATATCTGATAAAATATATATATATATATATATATATATATATATAATCTGTTTAAAATACAGAATGTGTAAGATAGCAAATGAAATTATTCAGCTAGATCGCTTTCCTTTTTATTATGCAGTCCTGAGTAATACCTGTTATACATGCAACGAGGAATCCAATATGGAATCATTAGGTTCATCCGTAAGTCCCGCAACCCTCCCTCTCTCGCTTTCGCGACGAAAGCCAGAAATTGCACGAGGATTTTAATAAAATACTGATTTACTTTTTATGGTCAGTCTCTCATGATTGTGTGTCCTGATGGTTATGGCATTTTATTTATGGCATATTCAATTAAGTTCATGCAGTTAATTAGCTAATTACTGGTAAATGTGCATAATGTACGTAAATGTCGTGCATAATCCTGGCTTCCTTTAGCGCATAATGACCATTCAAAGATTGGTCATGACAAAACCAAACAAAATTACCCGGTCTGCCTTTTGACTGACAAAGGCTGAATTCCAGTTTTTCAGTTTCTTCAATATATTTCGGCGACCGTTACCGGCTGCCTTCTTCAGTTCACCCTTTATCAAAACCAAACTAATTAAAGCGAGCATTAGCTGATGTAGCCTCACCTGCATTCGCCATCGTGAAGCAAGTTAGAGCCGGCTGAGTCGCTATTGTGCTGGTCAATGCCTGTTATAACGCCACAAATTGCATGACAGTGTATTTGGCTCAGAATAGTGAAACGCACAACTTAAGCAATCGGATACTCGCAATGCACGTAGCAAGTATGTATTAGGTGTTGCAAACCTAGTAACAAATTAGTTCAGTTGTGACCAGAAGGATAAACCAAAGGCAGCATGAACGGAAAATATTATCTCATGCATTATTCATTTCGTGCTTACTGGCGACTCATCAGTAGGAGCCGGTATTACGCTCGTTAACCACTCTATATTTTGGTCAAGAATGTGAGATAACAGGACGGTACATTCTCCTAGACGAATGTGTAAACCTGTAATAGTGAAGCTAACATCATCTAAAGTCTACGACAATGCGACTTCAACGTTAACTCACAATATATAATATATATACCGAGTCTGTATAGGATACTAACACAATGGCTATTGTGTTCGTAACCGATACCAACATTATTGTACTGAAAAGGTACAAGGTAATAACACTATGGATTCCGAGTCGGAACATGGTAACAACATGATGGATATCAATTTATGCTATAGTTCACCGAAATTGAGAAATACAAAAATTTCTGAACACCTGTTACTCCAGTAAATCCATACACTCTGGCCTTGATCGATATCAGTTATCACATTTCGCGAGAAGCATGACATCATTGAATTCAATATACAAAGCAGTTAAATACTTTTTGTTGCGGAGACCTAATATATATGCAAGTATGTATTAGGTGTTGCGAACCTAGTAACAAATTAGTTCAGTTGTGACAATACGATGTTTGCTTCACTATTGCTGGTTTACACATTCGTCTAGGAGATTGTACTGCCCTATTATCCCACATTCTTCACCAAAATATATAGTGGTTAAAGGGCGTAATACTGGCTCCTACTGATGAGTCGCCAGTAAGCACGAAACGAATGTGCATGAGATTATTCTTTCCGTTTATGCTGCCTTTGTTTTATCCTTCTGGTCACAACTGAACTAATTTGTTACTAGGTTCGCAACACTTAATACATACTTGCATATATATTAGTTCTTCGCAACAAAACAGTATTTAACTATAATATATTGAATTGAATGATGTCATGCTTACCGCGAAATGTGAAAACTGATATCGATCTAGGCCAGATTGTATGGATTACTGGAGTAACAGGTGTTCAGAAATTGTTATAATTCTCAATTTCGATGAACTATAGCATAAATTGATATCCATCAGGTTGGTATCATGTACAGACTCGGAAACCATAGTGTTAGTACCATGTACCTTTTCGGTACATCAATGTTGGTATCGGTTACTATCACAATAGCCATAGTGCTAGTATCATTTACAGACTCGGTATATATATTATATAGTGTGTGTTAGCGTTGAAGTCACATTGCCGTTGACTTTATATGATGTTAGCTTTACTATTGCAGGTTTACACATTCGTCTATGAGATTGTACCGTCCTATTATTCCACATTCTTTGACCAAATATATAATGGTTAAAGGGCTTAATACCGGCTCCTACTGATGAGTCGCCAGTAAGCACGAAACGAATGTGCATGAGATTATACTTTCCGTTCATGCTGCCTTTGGTTTATCCTTCTGGTCACAACTGAACTAATTTGTTACTAGGTTCGCAACACCTAATACATACTTGAATATATAGTAGTTCTGTGCAACAAACAGTATTTAAATGCACGTAGCATTCCATTGAAATTAATAGAAATCTAACGGTGGCTTCTACTTGTGTGTGCCCAGTAGGGACGAGCCAGATAGGATAATTGAACTGCATTTGCCATCTTTCTCACAAGGCATTGTGTCTGTTCTATCATGGTAGATAGGAAATTGAATTTTGTTGCTTTAGGTCGAATGAAAAAGCTACAGCCAATTGAACGTTACACTACCATTGGTTGCTCGGACAGAGATATTAAAATTTTAAATTGAGCGTTACGATTTTCAAAATAAGCACAAATCCATTTATATATTTATTCATCAATGTCAACTAAGAATAGTATAATTTAAAAATTGAAATTTATTAAGTAGACCAGTTTCGTTAGTATCGGAAAATATTTAAATACTGTCCAAAATTTGCCGCGGATGGGGCTCGAATCTGGGCATGCCTGCTTCGGAGTCTACTAATTATCCACTCTACCGCACACCATACGAAAATTTCAATTATTTTATTTCTGATGTTTTGTCCAGCCTTACCCTCTGGCGGAGCATGTATATTTTTTCGCTTTAAACCGAAATTTGGAACTAGCCACTTCGCATGAATTGTAGAAAATTCAAGAAAGGTATATGATTGAACTTGATTTACCCTAACCTTAAATAAGGTGGAACAATTGTGTGTATTTGCTATGTAAATTTTTACCCAGGAATGAACAATGTAGATGTGTGCATTATAATTGAACACGCAAATTTAATAGACAGATAAAATGTGGTAGGTGAATGAAGTGTAAGAGAATAAATTTAGTACAGGTGAGTTGCCCATAAAGATATAATAAAAAAGCACTGCTCATGTAATAGGGGACCGAAAAATACTGACTAACGAGTTTCCAAATTCCATGTTTCATAGGCTTTCAAAATGGTGATGGCAGAGATATTGAGGATAAAAAATGTCAAACAACAAGAATGGTTTTCTATTAAATTAAGAGAAAGCGAGCAGAATATTCTGCTATAGAAAATGTAATAGAAAATTAAATGGAGCCGCAACAAATTGGAAAAACAAGGATATTAACCTCAAGCTGTTAATATAATTGCCATTAAAAATTTATATTAAAAATAAATGTGTTCATTAAACTCTTACTAAATATACAAAATTTCCAGATGGAGAATCTCAAAGATTAGGTTTTCAAAGAAAACTCCATTTGTTGACTGTAGTACAAAGGGAACAAAAATATGCGAATATATGACTATGCACTTTTGCAGTCTTAAATGATTGTGCAATGATTAATTGAGACCTGATGAATGAATGATGCTAATTACTAACCACGGACTTCAGGTAGCTTTGAAATCAACAAATAAAGATTCCCTAAGGTAGCATGCAATTATAACGTATAAGTTTAGTGCGTTGTATCTAATGTGATGCAGGCATGCTTCATATAAGTTGTATGTCCAGTTTAAAGTCGATAACCATTAATAGTGCCTCTGTCATATTCTTCGTGGTTTAAAACGGATTTGTTGACACACGGAAAGTTCCTAATTGGCGCGTAGTGCAAATGTTAACTCCTGTAAATATCGCATACTAAATTGAGTTGATGTTACAAATTAGTGACAAATTTGAATTTAAATCAATAACGATATTATGTTTTATCATATATACATTTATACTTGTTTATTATTGCAAGTAAAATTCAACAAGAAACGTCTGCTTCTATTTTTATGTGAAAATATCATGGAAATGTTAAGAATTCTACTACAAAACTCGACCTTAAAACACTCAAAATAAAGAAATTTAGAATTAAGGAATTACACAAAAGTTTCTCTTGATAACCACTTGACTCATTTGCATCCCACAAGTGAATAGGCATATGCTGCCCATATTTGCAAAACTAATGAAATTATTTACGATAGTATAATTAATTAACCAGGCACAGTTTCAAAGACTGGAATCCTCTTCGACGTAGATTTATTTACAAGTATAAATTCATTAACAACTAGTTATACATTGTATTGAGTCACATCGACTCCCTCTTTTCAATTGGTTAACGTAGGAAAAAATACTCTGAATTAATTTGCTCTTACCGAAGAAATACAAATAAATTATAATGCAATCATTTTCAAATAGAAGGAAGAACTAAATACCATTAGTTAAACAAATAGAACAGCCTCAAATTAATGCCAGTACATGAGCAGACTAATTGTTTTTGCTCAGGTATAATGAGATCTTATTTTACATAACAGTTGCTTCAAAATTGTGAAGCTTAAAATAACACCTTGCCATTATAGCAATTGGAAAGCATTGCTTTGGCGTCAAATTTTTTATTCGTTGCTTTATCTTCAACTATGCAAATATGCGCAACACTTTCTAATTGTGTACGAATAGAATAATTAATTACTCCGGCAAGCGTGAAAGAAATCTTCGTTTTGCAACTAACTAAATAAGATCTGTCACACTTAAAAATCAAAATAAAAGGCAAAGTTTAATTTTGATTGTAATGGGATATTGTATTTCACATAAAAAAGGGAAAGATGAGTGATGGGATTAATTGATTAAATCTCAGTTGCAAAATAGACACAAATTATTTAATGAGCGATTTCCTTCGTTTGTATGTCGCATTGCAGGGGATTGCTCATATACCGGGTTCTTATCTAATGAGCCTCAAATCACAACGCACCGCATCACATTTTTAGGTCTATACTTAGGCATAAAATGACAGGGAGACAGTTCGTTAAAAGAATATTGCGTACAACATTCAGCACAGTTTGGATGCAGCTTGGAATATGGCATAAATATGCGATAGTACAATTCTACAATTAAAACTTTCTTCCAATTATTTAAATCAAATTTGCAAACTTGACGTAAACACCATTTCTATTGTATTTAACTGGTCATCGAACAATATAGCTAAACTAGCGCCAGTCGCAACGCACTGACGCGTTTCGATCTTCCATGATCATCATCAGAGTACGACTGCAAACTGACTAGCGAGGATCAAACCGCAATAATTATATATGAAAAGCATCATTGGATATGCGGCTCTCACCTCTAGTAATCTTGCATACACTGGAACACGACTTCGGCAGTCATGGCAAATGAATACGATTTTGCAGCTTTCAAGTCATATATATATATATATATTATATATATAGGTAATATAAATTTAAAAAATCAATGATTGTGTGGGTGGTGGTAATAATTATTTAAATCAAGTTTGCAATCTTGAAGTAAACACCAATCTCATTGTATTTAACCAATCCTCGAACAACATAGCTAAGCTACCTTCATTCACACGCACTGACGCGTTTAGACCTTCCATGATCATTATCAGAGTACGACAGCAAATTGACCCAATTCACGGGCCCGACACAGTTGAAATCTAATAATTGCGCGATCCAAATATTCTTGTAGAAGTAAGTATATATTAGGTGTTGCGAACCTAGTAACAAAGTAGTTGAGTTGTGACCAGAAGGATAAACCAAAGACAGTATGAACGGAAAGTATAATCTCATGCTCATTCGTTTCGTGCTTACTGCCGACTCATAAGAACGAGCTGGTATTACGCCCTTTAACCAATATATTTTAGCGAGGAATGTGGGATAATAGGACGGTACAATCTCCTACCGTACAGAGGTAATGAATATGCGTATGCTTTTGCCGACGTTTGTGAAGTATTAAGTTGAATACAAATTTCTTGCCCGATTACGACCATTTCAGGGAAACTACGGTGATCTCATTAAAATAGCTGATGAATAAATAGAGAGATAAAGAATATGTGTATGCGTTTGTCGACGGTGGTAAATCATTTATTCAAATACAATTTGCCTGCCCGTGTACGTTCAAAAAAGTGAAACTACTGTGATCTCATGAAAATAACTGATGAATAATAAGATGAGATTGTGTCCTGTATGTTTTTGTGTGCATTAACCTTGAACTGTTAATCATTTAATTGATTATAATTACGTGTATGTTTATGTTCATCAAAGTTAATCTGTCGTTATTTTATTTTACTACTCTTTACACGCGTTAGACTAGTTCTTTTTATTCTAAATACAAAAAAATTGACGTGATCCAGTTGCTAGGAAGGGAAAAGTAATACAAATACACCAGTAGTAAAATAGCGTCAACCTTAATTATCAAAAGGCTAGAAAAAATTTTAACCCGGCTGCCTGGCAAGAAAGATGAGATCTGCTTGCATGTTCATATTTACTTGCAATTCTATGTTATTATTATAGTACCTTAATTTCGTTCTTGGTTTTACTCACATAACAGCAGTTTCAGTCTGTACATGGTATACCATATACTCCTGATGAGTCCAAGTGTTCAATTTCCTCCATTCGGTCAGAAAATTTAGTGTCTTGGGTGAGGGACTGTCTTAAGACGACTCGTATGTTGCATTATTATGCTACCCGTCTGACATTCCTGCCTCGTTTGGAGATAGGCATTACAATGAAAAACGATTCTTCTACGTTATGTTAGATTAAGCTTACTTCAAATTATGATTAAGTGTATTTACCTCATCCATCATCGTTAAGTCTATTAACTGAAGTGTGTACCCATCCGCAGAAATCATTTCACATAGTTTACTTAATACAATCTCATTAAATTTTATATTTACTTGCCTAGAGATTCTAATTTGACTAGATTCTCGAAACCAATTTTCATATTAATTGGATAGTTTGATATCAAACTGGTAAAGGCAACTTAGTAAGTATCCTTCACATAGATCGTAAATTTTAATTCTATTAAACCATATAAAAAAGTAATATATGGGTCTACTTTAAATTTAGATTATTAAATTATTGTTTCGATGCTAACATATTATATAAACTACTCATTAAATCCATGAAAGTTACACCTATCCTAATTTTGTAGCTAGACCATAATTCATTACAAATGAGAATAGCAGTATTTTAGAAAATCTGCTGTCTTGGCGGTTTCATACTCTGGTCTCCATTCACATTCGTCGTCAGATTTTTGCAGCAATAGAAAGGTCCTTTCATTAAGGCTTTGGTATTTATATATACTAGGTTTTAGGCAAATGTTACATAAATATGTGTTTACCTACCATTGAATGCTTTCATGAATAGACTTGCTGTATTTGTAACCAAAGGATTGACGAATTTATTTGTTGTTTAAATTTTGTTGTACCTTGCGCAGCGCTGTCCTTATTTTTTGTTTTTATTCCGCCTCTTTCTTTTGCGGGACACTTGATAGCATTTGGAGGTCGGTAAAATCTTGAATACCTTACATTTCCAGGTGCAAAGGTTTTATTTGGCCTTGGTTGTGGGTTCTCACCTGTCCCTTCACTCGGTAGCCTTTCCTTAGCTCCTAGTCTGAAAACGACGTTGAAACCAGATGTTTCGATTTTAATCCGAATTTCCGAGACGTCATTTCCAGTCCCATCTTCAGGGTTGACAGCACACTAATAGAACAAATGTGGTATCCTTATTCAAATTAATAAAAAATACTTTATGAAGTAAAATAAATATAAATAAATCTGTCCTGAATGAGGATACCGGATTTGCCGCAAGTTGTTTTTTTCCTGTGATTATGGTGTAAACCCTGAAGTCGGGATTGGAAATGAAGTTCCGAAAATTCTGAAAAAACTATTCTGAAAATCTGGCTCCGAAGTCATTTGCAGACAATCAGCTGATGGACGGCTTCAGAGTGAGGGGACAACTGAGGGCCCATCAATCAAAGCCAAGCAAAATCTGTGCACCAGGAAATGTAAATGATTATTGGTTGCTCGACTGAATATTTGTCTGACCAATTGATTCAGACTGACTTTCATTTTGTTGCTAACAGCTTCGCTAGTTAATCAAACATTCGCAAATTTTCTTCTTATCTCGTATTTATCTCAAATGCTTTCCGAAAATTTGCAAATTCGTTCTTCAGAATTCGACAGATTAATCGCCTCTTGATGATGCTTTGTCTTAAAGCATAGCTACATGCTGCTGAGTAGGCTGATAGACTGTTACACATAAGAAAAAAATCAAAGGCATTTTCGAATACGGTCTCCAATTACGATAATGCGTCTACGCAGGATATGCTTTCATGTCATAGACATTTGTAGTGCAAACATGTCTGACAAAGATAGAAACAAACGTAGTTAGAGAAAGATGAAGGAAGACATAGAAAGAGGGAGAAACATGGATATATATATATATATATATATATATATATTTTTTTGTTATATAATTATTTATCTAGCATAGCGACTAGATTCAAGTTAAACAGCAGCTATGGTATATGCAAAGGATATAAAATATTTAACAAAAAGTAAATTGATTCTGTAACCAACTCAGCTATTACTTTAAGGCAAAAGCAGAGTTATGCAAACAATGGATGACTATCGATAAAATCATGCGACACTATACCGGCTAACTACAAAGATATGTACTATTTGGCCCAGGATTAAACACGTACAATTAATTCGTATATGTGATTTGGATTTCTCTTCAGTGAACAGATTGTGGAACATATGGCTTACCTATTTGCTGATGATATTATTGTGTTTACAATTGTGTTTTAAGCATTTCGTACCTAGTAGCAAATTTGAATGATAAACCATAGTTAGCTATAATCTCCTGTCCACGTGTGTTTAGGGCTTACGGGTAACTCATTAGTAGAAACCGATATTACGCCCTATACCTACAATATGTTTGGTCATGCAATGGGGGATGGTAAAATATCCTTTATGAATGTGTATTCAAGCAGTAATCTAGTTAACTTAATATAAAGTCTTTAACAATGCAATGTTATAGCCAAATCACTATTATATATATATATATATATATATATATATATATATATATATATATATATATATATATATATATATAGTAAAATTGGGAATTAATTGCCCTTGAGAAATAAGAGAATTGATGGGGTCATGTCCAAACGTTTAGTTAATTTATCTAAAATGGATCTCAAGGAAGACCAAAAACAAATTCTTAATCTTGGACTTAATACTGCGATCCCTATTGATTACGTACCTAGGAATGAGATAATTACAGAAACAGTAAAGACTGCCCAGTTTCTCCCAGACAAAGATAAGACTAGGTTTGAATTGGATGTGTCCAAAGCGGTGTTAGAGCATAAAGAGGTGAGATGCAAGCAGAGTTATGATCTAAAACGCTTAAGAGCAGAATTATTATCAAATGAAGTAATATGCCTTAAGGCGGATAAAGGTGGTGCAACGCTACTTATGAACCGGTCAGATTATGAATTGAAAGTGTATGAACAATTAAATAATTTCGAGGTTTATAATAAAATAAATAAAGATCCATCTGATAAGTTACAAGGACAAGTTAAGACTATAATTAATAGAATGATTGAGTCGAAGGAATTAGAACCAGGACTTGGGAATTCATTAATACAACGTGACACAGTCCCTCCGAGAATTTATGGTCTAGTGAAGATTCATAAACAGGGGAATCCACTTAGATTAATCGTTAATGTACAAAACTCACCAACGTATAGATTGTCTAAATTTCTATGCAACAGAGAGAAAGAGAATAATGATGAATTACCCTTTTTGGATGTGAAAATAAAACGGAATGGTTCCAGATTGGAAAAGAAATATTCGAACTAAATGGCTATCCGTCAAGTATAATAGATAGATTATTAGATGAGATGTTACAGAGATTTAATAATAATATAATAAACAAAGTAAAGAAGGAAACAGAACCAGATAGGCACAAAATTATGGTATTACCTGATTCAAAATTGAGCAGGAAAATTAGAATAATAGCAGCTAAATACAATATTAAAACAGTTTTAAGACAATCGCTTACTATAGGCAATAAACTACCTAACCAAAAAGAAAGAGTAGAACCACTCGAGACCTCAGGAGTATATGCAATACCATGCAAAGTATGTAATCTCAGGTATATAGGCGAAACCATGCGACCTATAAAGGTTCGTAGTGGTGAACACAAGACAGCCTGCAAATATGGACACATTCAAAGGTCAGACCTAGCTAGGCATTCGATGGAAACGGGTCATGAAATAGACTGGGAAGGATGTAAACGCATCGCGTTATGCCACCGCAACAGATTAACTAGACTAATTAGAGAGTCAATTGAAATAAAATCAGGAAAAGGTGTAATGAATGTAACAGCGGTAGAAAAATCATTGGGCCCAATATTTAATGAAGCATATTCTACGGCCAGAAAACGGGAGGCTGCGGAATCTGAATTAAGTGGGAACCTAAGTAAAAAACCTCGATTACAGAGAACTGATTGTGAATGAACTGTACCAATATCAATTCCTATATACTTATCTTTCTCAATAATAATGTTCCAGAAGAGGGTATACAGATTTAGCAAGGGTTAGTAGATAGGACATTAGATAAGAGACTGTTGCTTATATTTTATATATTTATGTAAGGTAGGAATATATTAATAAATGAATAATACGTTAGCCCTAGAGAAGATATCCATTATTAACAGCTATAATGTATCCATTTAAGAGAAATTCAAAATGTGATAGATAGACGGATATATAGGTAGGCCTATCGGTAGATAAATAGGTTTATTATATATATATATATATATAAACGGACATTAATCATTTTATACATTACCATTAAAATTAAATATTTATTTAAGATGGTTAAAAAAAATAATAAAAAAAATAAATATATATACATATATACACATATATATAATTATATATACAAGACATTTAACTCACACTGTTGCTTATATTTATATATATGTTTTTATACATATTTATATGTATTTTATATATTTATATAAGGTGTGAATAAATAAATATACAATTTGATTAATTGGTCAAAAAACAGCAAGAAAAGAGAAAAATAAGAATTTATTAGAAATATTGAAACGTATATATATATATATATATATATATATATATATATATAGGATTATAGATATTGGAGCCACACTGTTGCTTATATATATATATATATATATATATATATATATATATATATATATGTTTTTATACATATTGATATGTATTTTATATATTAATATAAGGTGTGCATAACCTAATAAATATTTATTACTAATGTGTATATATATATATAGATGATTAGGGAGGTTGGACTCATACTGTTGCTTATATCCATATATATGTTTTTATACATATTGACATGTATTTTATATATTGATATAAGGTATGACTAACGTAATAAATATATAGTAAGAATAGAAAATATTCATGTTTAACAATTAACAATGGTCCTTCTTCTAAATAAATATATATATATATATATATATATATATATATATATATATATATATATATATAAAGGTGTTACGATATTATATTTAGATATATATGTATATAGATATAATGAATTATTTTAGTCATATGAGCAAATAGTCTTATGCAATTATTTCTATGAGTTGATTAACTTCACATTGTGCTTACGATTAGTTTTTTGAAAAACGTTAGTTGTCCATACTATCTCTCTCTTTCTCTCTTTAATCTTTCATCTAAGCGTCGCTATGACATTCACTCTCCATCCATCTACGAAACTTGCTGCTCCATATTTGAACTAATTTGTTGCTATGTGCGCAATACCTCATACACCATTGTATACATTAGAGCTCCCGGCTTTAAATAAAATAAAATATATGACATTCAAGGTTTTAGTTTTTTATCATTTTGAATTTTGATTACCGTGGCATAGTAGCAATACAGTTATAACAAATAACAAAAGGTTCGATACTGTCTCTCTCCCTTACAATATTCTGCATACGAGATGAGATTACGTATACCGGGAATTTGAGATAGGTGAGGTAATGATTGGTCTGCTAATTATAAATAGTTATATATTGAGTTTAGTTACTGAGACAAATTCTATGATTAAAAATAGTGTTGAGTCAATTATATATAAATAGAATGGTTTTGGAACGAGGTTACCACATTTGCTTAAATCTGCTATTGTGATCAGTGTTGTGTTGCCTGAGGATGGTGCTGGAAAGTAGGCACCGAAACGTCGCCAGTAAACAAAGATGTGATAGAACCACATTTTCAGTTGAAAAAAGAAGAATTCAACCCGATCAAAGACAAAACAAAATCGGAAAGTGTGAAGAATCGGATCTTTGTGTAACTGCCCGTGTACAACTATTACCCGCGTACGCAAAACGCGGCATTGAAGAAAACGAATTGTACACACCGCAACAAAATTTCAAAAAGTATTTAAACATAATGTAAATTGTATATATTTAATTGAATGATGTCATGAATACCGCGAAAAGTGACAACTGATATCGATCAAGGCCAGAGTGTATGGATTGACCGGAGTAACAGGTGTTCAGAAATAGTTGTTATTCTCAATTTTGGATAAATATAGCATAACTTAAAGTCCCTTGTGTTGGTATCATATAGCGGCTCGGTAACTACAGTGTGGGTTACCTTTATAGGCGCGGTATATGATATGTAAAGTGATTTGGCTTTAAAAGTTGCATTGACGAGGACTTCATAAGAAGTAAGCTCCCTTACTGCAAGCTTACAACTACGTATATGAGATTGTATCGTAAAATTGACCCACATTGCTCACCCAAATATGAAGTGAACATAGGGCGTAATACCGGCACCTACAGGTGAGTCGCCAGTAAGCACGAAACGAATTTGAACAGGACATCATAGATTCTGCTTATTCTGACTTTGGGTTATCCTTCTGGTCATATTTGAACTAATTTGCTACTATGTGCAAAATAATTTTCCCCTTGTATCTTTGTGATATAATCAACTGAATAATTAAGTACATGCATGTAAAGTAAGAATTGTATAGTTAAGAAAATGCAGTTCATTCAGTAGACCGGTTTCGTCCTTATTGGGAACTCGTTACGTTCTGGTCTGAATTTGCCGTGGACAGGGCTCGAACCTTGGCACGTAGGCTTCGGAATCTGGTGCTCTAACCACTAAGCTACCTGAAGGCGAGACTAACCAAGAAACATTTGTTAGTATATAATTGCACATACTAAGAAGTGTGTGGGAGGGTAGCTCAGTGGTTAGATCACTATATTCCGAAGCAGACGTGTCCAGGTTTGAGCCGCGTTCGCGCCAAATTCTGGCCAGTATGTGATGAGTTGCAAAATAAGGACGAAGCCGGTCTACCAGATGAATTGCCTTTTCTCCGCTATACAATTCTCAGATTAAACTAACGAATGTATGAACTTGATCGGTCAGGTGTCAATATTACGATCTCTACCTTGATTATAGTCATTGTTATCAATATATTAATTATACAAATCTACTCTGAAGTCACAGTTTTTATGCGTTGCGTTATGTAACGTCGGAAAAAAATAAGGTTTTTTATATTGTAGTATTAAATATTCATCTCGTTTCGCAAGTTCAGGCGATGTAAATAATCAGAATTATTTCACGTAGAAATCTACTTCGACTTTAATTTTTTGCCAGTCCGGTAGATTTTTTGCGTATGCTGTTCCAAATGATGGTAGGAATCGCATGTATGGTGGAAAATTACTATGAATTTTGAAGATAAGTAGCCTGTCGAATATAGTATCATGTTAGGGGTCTCCTACATATATAAGCCCTGTGCATAGTATTATATAAAGAGTTTTGTAAAACTGGAGTACATTTCATGACTTTCATTTTTGTAGAACTGAGAAATGCTTACAATTTGCTGGGTCCCGTTTCAAAAATTTTATCGGAATATATTGATTATCCTGACGGTGTCGATATATCTGGTTCGATTCTCTTTATAAATTTCTCGTTCATATGTCCAATATGCTTTTAAGCACAAACTCATTTATATTTGTAACTAACGAATTATTTGGAGAGAGAGTTGGCAGTTGATCTCAGACATCCAGCATTCTGGTGGTCTTTTATTATAGTCAAGGTGGCGGACTTGATATAAACACCTGACCATTAGTTACTTACATATGTCAGTATAAACTAAGAATTGTAATGTCGAAAAGTCAATTCATCCAGTAGACCGGTTTCGTCCTAATTGGGAACTGATTATGTACTGGCCAGAATTTTCCGCGGACAGGACTCGAACCTGGGCACGTCTGCTTCGGAATCTGGTGCTCTAACCACTGAGCCATCCTGCCGCACACTACACTGCACACAATTTTCAATTATATACTTACAAATGTAACTTGGTTAGTCTATTTTTCCTTTAGGTGGAGCTCACATGGCATCCATTTAGACCCAAAGTTCCAACTAACCATTCCCAATCTGTCATTACTGAACAAACACCACACTACATGGGGAAGTGGTGTCTGTTTAGTAATGACATATTGGGAATGGTTAGTTGGAACTTTGGGTCTAAATGGATGCCATGTGAGCTCCACCTAAAGGAAAAATAGACTAACCAAGTACTGAATTATTTGAAGAATTGTCGAGTGCAATGTAATATGCTGAAAGTCTCAGTGGTTAGAGCCTCCAATTTCAATGCAGACGTCTCGGTTCGAGTCCTGTCCCAGCAATCTGACGATTATGATGAATCCTGGCGGGACGAAACCGGTCTACTGGATGAAATGCCTTTTCTACACTATACAATTCTTAGTTTATACTGACATATGTAAGTAATTAATGGGTCAGGTGTTTATATCAAGACCACAACCTTGATTATAATAATTGTTATCACCACCCGCGCAACCAATGTTCATTTAATTCTGGTGCTCTGTTTGATGAAGTTGCGTTTTACTTTTGTATCAGAGAAATTTATCTTCGTGAATTATATTAGCTGACGCAGGTCTATTAACGCGGGAAGGTCGCGGCTTAGCGGAACATTATCACATTTATACCTGTGCCAATACATCTTTTTTATTCAGCCATCACAAAATAAATAGGCCATTTGCTCAAAAAAAAAATCCACATTACTCAATGGTTTTGTCGTAAAAACATACAAAGTGTACCATTGACCAAACATTGATTGCGCGGGGGTCGGGAGGGGGAACAATAACATTCATCCATTAGACCGATTTCGTTCCTTACTGGGAACTCTTCAAGTGCTGCCCAGTATTTTGTTGCAGAAGGGGCTCGGACCAAGGCACGTTCACTTTGAAATCTGGGACACTTTTCACAGTGTAACCCTTGCCGCATACTTTACGCAATCTCCAGGTATACGTTAACTGCTGATTTATTTAGTTTTGTCTTTTGACGCGCCTACGTGGCATATCTTTCAATCTAATGTTCCAACATGCCACCCACTATTTGTCAATGTTGAACAGACAGTATGCTACCTGGGAAAGTGGTTTTGATTTGAACGTAATTGAAATTAAACCATCATTGAGTGCGCAAGTAGTGATATTTAATTTTTTTAAATCAAATATAAATGATGGATATAATCACAATCCTACTGTGCATAAAATAAAATAAGGATATATAATTATATATATATATATATATATATATATGTATATACATACTAGTCATTCCTTTTGTCTTCTCGAGGAACACAGTATTAATGACAAGTCACATGAGATAACAAATTTCGTCATTTATTCGAAATATAATAATTTTATAAATAAAAATCCTTTTGGGTATTAAACAAATTTTATAATGATAAACAAGTTTTAATAATATTAACACTAATTTAAACAAACGAAAAAAACTGTTTTAGATTTATGACATAATGTACGAAAATGAGCACTATCATTCCGAACATTTAAAAACTGAAAGTAGTATTCTGTACATACAAGAATAAAATAACTACACAAAAGCAAGACTGGCAAACTAAAAAGTTGTTCTGCACATATAATAAAAAAATTACTCTGAACATAGCCATGTTACATATATTCACATATGTTTTTAATATAAACTAAACGTTGGTTTCTTCCTAATTGTGCACTCACCAAGTACCTGTTAGTATTATATCTTTACTTAGAATATATATATATATATATATATATAATTGTCATCCGAAAATTTGTGTTTATCGATTTCACTTTGTACCTGTTTCACAACTGCAGATTTCGCGTGAAGTAGTTTAACAATATTATTGAATTTTTTCCATGTTTCCACTAAAATTTGTTTTAGTTACATTCACGATACGATAATTATTTCATAATTTCAGGTTAAAAGCTAGCTACAAGAATTGGTCAGTAATTATTTTATTGTCTGTTGGTTGTAATTTATTAAGCATGATTAATTTTCGACATCATCTTGTCATGCGGAAAACAATGTGTATATATTAGTTTACAGTACTGGGAACACTGCCCAGAATGTTCATAAATTATTTCATCTAGAATATAAATATGCTAAACAAAATTCGTTCTATAGCTGTCAGATACAAATCTATTTGTCTTACGCTTGGCTGGGTTTGGTTTATGTAAAGAGTTAACCACAATGTATCGAAACTACTACCAAAAACGTAATCTAATAATGCTGGTTGTGACGCTTATAGGACAAGTTGTTTGCAGTTATTATCTTTTGAATGCAAAATTATAGCCTCTACTCACGATTAACACGTTGATTTGAATAACATTTAGGCTGGTCTTTAGTTGGCTATATTCGCGATTTTCAAACAGAGAAGGGCTGGATCTGAAAGGCAGGTCTATTTAACACAGCGCGTGGGTAAGCGGATTTCAATATTGCTTAGTCTGTTTCTAGTCGTGTATTGTACGTATATATAATTCCGTAAACAAAATTAGGTACATCTTCTACTGTAAAGTACAATGCACCTTGGACTTTTAGAGGTGATAGACGGTTTCAGCTGTTTCGATCTGTGTTTCCTTTAAGGATTGAACTTTATTATTTGGTTATACCTTGTATTCTAAAAATAGCCAAGGGGGTCAAGACTCTTCACGAAAAATCGCCAAATGTTAAATAAATAGCTTAGATTTGACTCACACGAAAACGAATATTTTTACGCAACCAGGAATAACATAAATTTCTGATCTACGTTGTGAATAACACAATTATTTCCTCGTTACTTCCTTTCCAAGGAATGTTTTAGGTAAATTGATCGGTATAATTCGAAGGTTCACAATTCATCAAAAGTCTTGGGAACAATCTAATATGGCAAGTCTACAATGTTTTGCATTATTTATACATAACTTGTGCTTAAGATCCTTGCCGGAACAACTTTATTGGAGCAATTCGTGAGTTTGTCCCAGAGACTTAGGAGAAATTGTATGACCGATAAAGGATAGAAACTATGGTATCCGAAATATTTCTAGCAAAGAAAGTAATTTGGAATAGTCCTGCGAATTGTTTCTGCTGTAGCCAATTTTGTGTCTACCAAGTTTTGCCGAATTCACATAAACATGGTATACCAGTATCTTTGGTAGACAGTAGATTGTTAGACGGCTAAGACATGACGGAACCAGTGAGAACCCATCGATCAATGAAAACATAAAGGAATCAAGATTTGACCAACCTACGAGTGCTTTCAATTGTCTACCAATAGACTACTTCAGAAAAAAATTGAAAGTATCTTTTATGGGAACAATCATGTTTTATATATGGCTACGAACTAAAAAATTAACAAAATGGATTTTTAATATGCATGCGAGATTTACGACTATCTATTCAAATTCCAATTTAACAGAAAAGTTGTCTCATACATTTTACAGCTTCATTCTGTATCTCGAATGGCACTTACACTATCCAGAAGGGATTATGCTCATTTATCCATAATAAAATTGCGATGGTATTGCTAGATTTGGGAAATTTAAAAACAATTGCCTAAGATAATAATTGTAATTCTGTAATATACTTTTGTATGCTATCGCGATTTTACAAACACCCATATTTATTTGATAACATTGCAGTCGGTATTTTAAATAAAAATTAGTGTAAGTTAATTGAAGGCTACCAGAGATATCACTGATACGTGTCTTACTTTTTCTTCAGACTCGCAAATTCTTGACAAATATGCGTGAAATACTGTTCATTTTGATGGAAAACTGTTCAAACTAAGATTCATTCAAGTATAAGTAATATACCCAATGGCTTTATTATTTAGTTTGCTTGATCGGCCAATTTTCTGAGACCCATCTGAAGCTAAATAAATATAGAATCACATATGAAAATTATATGCATTTCTTTTATTAAAGTAATAGCCCACAGATAACCAAAAAGTGACTGCGCGGCTTTTCGAAACGTTTCTTAAATCCAGTTTGAGTATTTAAAAAAACAAAAATCCAATTTTTTCAAACCAGTCACACAAAATGTCATAACTTTTACGATATTAGCTTTTTTAATGGTTAATCTACATGTTTTTCCTTTTCGGTATCATATCAACAAAAGTGCATATTTGAAATAGAATATTTACAAATTTAGACATAGATCCAACAAATCATTAATAACCCTTTTTGGGAAACCATTATAATCAACATGTCTGTTTAATTTTCCGAAAGGTCCTAGTTACTGTTGAAAGACTTCAAACAAACGTAGGTCAATTTTTGTTTTCTTCTCCTAGGAAAACAGATATAATCCATTATTTAAATCAAACTTGCGAGCTTGATCTCAAGAATCGTTACCACCACTTGCGCAATCAATGTTTTTTAAGTTGTATTTCGTATCTACATGTGGGGATATTTGCAAAAATTTATTGTTCGTGACTTTGTGTAGCCGACATTCCCAGTCAAGTACAATTTATGCTAGAGTACTAGAGGTGAGAGCCACATATCCAATTTTGTTTTCCATATATATCCAATGCCGTTTTATGTCGTAGTCTGATGATGATCATGGAAGGTTGAAACGCGTCAGTGCGTGCGACTGGCGGAAGTTTTGCTATATTGCGCGACGACTAATTAAGTGCAATGGGATTGGTGTTTACTTCAAGCTCGCAAACTTGATTTAAAGAATTGTTACCACCACTCGCGCAAACAATTATTGTTAAATTGTATTGCCTATATATGTATATGTGGCAAAAGCTACAAACAGTTAATGTTCGTGACTGCATAGAAATTGTGCAGCCGACATTTCCAGTCAAGTTCAATGTATGCAAGACTGCTAGAGGTGAGAGCCGCATATCTAAATTTGATTTCCATATATATTCAATGCGGTTTGATCCTCGATAGTCAGTTTGCCGTCGTACTCTGATGATGATCAAGGAAGGTCGAAACGCGTCAGTGCGTTGCAGCTGGCGGTAGTCTTGTTATGTTGTTCGACGACTGGTTAAATACAATGGGATTGGTATTTACTTGAAGCTCGCAAACTTGATTTAAAGAATTTTTACCCCCACCCGTGCAATCAATTTTTGTTAAATGGTATTGCCTTTAAATGTAGATGCTGCAAACATATAATGTTCTTGACTGTATTGCAATTGTGCAGCCGGCATATACAGTCAAGATCAATGAATGCGAGACTACCTGATGAGAGAGTCGCAAATCTCATTGTGCTGTCCATATATGTACATTGCATTCTGATCCTAGCTAGTTAGTTTTCCGTTGTACTCCGGTAATGGTCATGGTAGTTAAAAATTCGTGAGTACGTGTGACTGACTATATTCTTGCTATGCTGCTCGACGACTGGTTAAATATAATGTTATTGATGTTAATTCCAAGCTCGCAGAGATGATTTAAAAAAATTTTTATCACCCCCCGAGTAATCAATGTTTATTTAAACTACCGTCAGTCATACGTACGTACGCGTTCGGCCTTCCATCAGCTTTACCACAACAGATCAGCAAACTGACTGGCAAGAATCAAACCGCAATGCCTATATTGGGACAGCAAATTACGTATGCGGCTCTCAAATAAAGTAGCTCCAGGGAACTTGTATTTGACTGGAAATGTGTATGTGGCGAAAACAGAAAGAATAATTACTTTCATGACTGCATAGGGATTGTGCAGCCGACATTTTTGACAAATACAATGTCTTGATATAAATACCTGACGCATTAATTACTTACAAATTTCAAGATAAACTAAGAATTGTAGTGTAGAAATGGCAATTCATCCAGTAGACCGGTTTCGTCCTTATTGGGAACTCATCATGTACTGGCCAGAATTTGTCGCGGACAGGACTCGAACCTGGGCACGTCTGCTTCGGAATCTGGTGCTCTAACCACTGAGCAATCCTGCCGCACACTACACTGCACACAATTTTCAGTTATATACTAACTAATGTAACTTGGTTAGTCTATTTTTCCTTTAGCTGGAGCTCATATGGCATCCATTTAGACCCAAAGTTCCAACTAACCATGCCCAATCTGTCATTACTGAACAGACACCACATTACATGGGAAAGTGGTATTGAAATGAACATTTTTATAATTAAACGAACATTGGTTGCGCGGGTGGTGATAACAATTATTATAATCACTTCAATTCTTAGTTTATACTGACATATGTAAGTAATTAATGGGTCAGGTGTTTATATCAAGACCGCAACCTTGATTATAATAATTGTTATCACCACCCGCGCAACCAATGTTCGTTTAATTATATAAATGTTCATTTCAATACCTCTTCCCCATGTAATGTGGTGTCTGTTCAGTAATGACAGATTGGGCATGGTTAGTTGGAACTTTGGGTCTAAATGGATGCCATATGAGCTCCACCTAAAGGAAAAATTGACTAACCAAGTTACATTAGTTAGTATATAACTGAAAATTGTGTGTAGTGTAGTGTGCGGCAGGATAGCTCAGTGGTTAGAGCACCAGATTCCGAAGCAGACGTGCCCAGGTTCGTAGTCCTGTCCGCGGCAAATTCTGGCCAGTACTTGATGAGTTCCCAATAAGGACGAAACCGGTCTACTGGATGAATTGCCTTTTCTACACTTTACAATTCTTAGTTTATACTGACATATGTAAGTAATTAATGGGTCAGGTGTTTATATCAAGACCGCAACCTTGATTATAATAATTGTTATCACCACCCGCGCAAACAATGTTCGTTTAAAATACAATGTCTGTCAGAGTACTATGGGTGCAAGCCACAAATATAATTTTGCGTTTGTAAAATATGAGTTGTGGTTTGAACGTCGATAGTCAGTTTACCATTATTATCTCATGATGATCATGAAACTTTGAAATACTTGAATTTGTACGGTTGCCATGTTTTGTTATTAGTTAACTAAACTGGGATTGGGGTTTATATCAATCAAGCGAACTTGATTTAAATGATGACAAAATAATTTAGCTCATAATTTCAGATATATATGAACTGTGATTGCCAATAAATTTACTATAATTTAAAATAAATTTTGTCTTAACTATGAAAAATAATGCTGTTTCCCTATGTATCGTTCTGAATTTTAATAATATTGCCATTATTAGTGCTTTTATTTTCAGTTATTTCAAAAACAAAATCTTTGTTAAACTGTAGCCGAACCATATTTTACGCTTATAATAGAGTGAACGTTTCCTACGTATGTGTTTGGGATGCTAGAAACTCTTGATTTCCCTCGGGAGTTTGGCATATTTATTCTGGTTTTCACCTAGCCTAAAAATCTCCACGTGTGTTAAATTTTAGTATATTAAACTCTGCAACCCAGAGAGTTTTGCCAATATTTGAACCTCATTCGCTAAACGCTAGCCAAACAATTTATGCAGTCTCGTGTGTTTGTTCACGCATAGCAGTTAGGCAAAATTATTAACGACCACACTGACAGACACACAACCTTTTTACATATGCATCCAGTGCGTTTAATTAAATTTTTTAAAAATTTTCATACTTAATTATCATGCTCGTAAGTGCATAAAAACAATAAACATTTTTTAGAGTATAAAAATTTAAGATTGCTGATGTGTTGCTAGAAGAGTTTTTATGGTCAAGTATATTGGGTTTTGCACGCACCAGTAAACAAGTTTCAAATCCAAGATCAATTTGGCAAAGTTCAGGCCTCAAAATTGTTCAACAATTTATAAGCGATTTACATTTGCTGAATGAGTTCCTTTCAGAAACGAGCTGAAGCAAACCCAAAAATTACATTTAGTATATAACAAAATTTATTCTGGATTAGAAAACGGAGAGAACTATGGCATTTGCTCTATCAAGAGATTTTATGCTTAACTGATTTTAAGAAATCTGTGATCATTACCCTATCGCACTTTTGGCTGAAATACATTATAACAAAATAAAAGGACCACATTAATGTATCACGTTGGAAGTCATTTGTCATAATTAAATATTGTGTCGCTAATATTTGCCAAAAGTTAGTTTCTCGTTGTTTCAAATCAAAATTTATCAAAATTATATATATATGTATATATATATATATATATATATATATATATATATATATATATTCTTATAATAAAAAACACAAATAACTAAGAGGATAATGGCCATTTATTTCGTGCTTCTCTATACAATCATACATATTTATACATTTTGGGTGTTAATTGGTTATGTTTTTGGTGACAAATCTGACTGGTTATTACTGCTGTTTCTTGTTTTGACAGCAGTAATAACCAGTCAGATTTGTCACCAAAAACATAACCAATTAACAACCCAAAATGTATAAATATGTATGATTGTATAAGAGACGTTTAGTATTCACGAAATAAATGGCCATTATCCTCTTAGTTATTTGTGTTTTTTTTTCCTAATTATAAGAATACTGTGTTAATTAAAACGGCATGGATATCATAAATATATATATATATATATATATATATATATATATATATAATCGTTTTTTATTTGTTGAGCATCTATTAACAAATTAGTTAAAATTGGACAAGAAAGACAAACTAAAGTTAACATGAACGAATTTTATAATCTCATGTGCGCATTCGTTTCTTGCTGAATGGCGACTTGTCAATAGGTGCCAATATTACACTCTAAACCCAAAATGATTTTGA
>JAQBSW010007885.1:0-37664 GCA_029291075.1 Eudiplozoon nipponicum
GCCTTATGGATAAACAAATTATAGCCGGATTTATGTAAGCAGAATAGGCATGTTCAAGCATTGAGTTTGAACTGGATAGGATGCACGTAATTTGATTGGTTTCTGTTTTACACACTCTCTCTATGTTCACATATTTCTATCTTGAGAAGACAATGCGATAGAAATATTTCTTGTATCTGATAAAATTTCTTTTTGTTTTTGCACACAGGAAGGATGGCTGAGTTTGTGTACTGTTGGGGGGCCTTATCAGGGCCGTTATTGCGTTCTCCGGCTAATTCCGAGAGAGTTAGTTAGTGTAGCAGTCTAGAAATACTCCTAGGCACTTGAAATCAGCTCTGGTTGATTGGGTTGTTGTTCCTTCTGTTGTGGCGTTGACATTAGTGGCGAGTGAGTAAGTGAGTAATCTCGTTAAAGATCTGCAGTAACTGACACACCTGAAGGTCAAATAAGTAGATGGTGCTCCGTCTCACTAGTTGTGCAGCGACAAGATTTGCGTGATTGAAATTAACACTGTATGGGACACAAGTCCAAAATTCAGCGAAGTTGACGACAGCAGACACACCAATACAATTAATCTCATTTTCTAATGTAACATTTAATTCACATAGCTGATTGGCTAATTGTAGAAATTTATTCAACTCATTATCCCAATGATTCCAAATTAGAAACATGTCATCCAGGAATCTTACCTACAAGTTTGGCTTAAGAGGAGATTTTAACAAAAGATTTTTTCAGAGTTTTTGCTCTTACTGGGCAACTATTAATAAGATATTTCTTGAATGATTTTTTCATTTGCGAAACTGAATTAATTGAAATTACCTGATCTGCTTTTTGACTAACGTAGCTTTCATTGTTTCAGTAGTTTCCTTGTGACAATATATTTCGGCCTAACTTACCGTTAGCCTTCATCAGTTGCGATCTGCCTCACAAGTTTAAAAACGAAACTTGCTTCCTTCAATAGTTTCGTTTGTTAAACTTGTGAGGCATATTGCAACTTTTTTTAAATAATTGTTACCACCACGCGTGAAATCATTGATTGTTTAAGTGTAACATATATATATATATAGTATATATATATATATATATATATATATATATATATATATATGACAAAAGAAACATGACATTTCCAGTCAAGTACAATTTATGCAAAACTACTAGAGGTGAGAGCTACAACTCTAAATTTGTATTCCATATATGTGAGTTTCGGTTTTTAATTTTACTCTGATGGTGATCATGGACGGAAGAAACGCGTCAGTACGTGTGACTTATGATAGACTTTATATGTTGTTCGACGACTGTTTAAATAAAATGTGATTGGTGTTTACTTCAAGCTCGCAAAACTGATGTAGAGTATATATATATATATATATATATATATATATATATATATATATATATATACATATATAATAGTTTATAATAATTTATGATTTCCTATTAAGGACGAAATTGGTCTACTAGGTAAATTGTCTTTGCTACCTGATTTAGATAATATTTAAAAAAATATATATATAATCAAAATCTTGCCATTAGTTTTCTTTCCAATGTATATATATTCACATGTATGCTTAGATGCGAATATTTTCAATACCGTTTTATTGAGCGTCGTGGTGATTAATAATTTATCCAGTCATGTTGGCCAAAAAACCAAAATACAAAGACCTTCATCAAGTTTGATGCAATGAAGGCGATTATTGCTCCAGTTTTGCCCTTTATAAGTCTAATTAACTAATTTAAGTTTAAGCAAAAGCAAAATTTTAAACTGGCATTAAAAATTAAAATCTAGCTTTTGATGTAGATATCCTCATACTTGAAATTTATATGCAGTATGAACAGGTATAAATCGTCGACGTGGATTTTCGAATTAATCGTCCAATACGCCGTAGTCAATAAATATTTTTCCACCTCATTTGGATGAAGTCAATCAAAGGTTAAATATTAACTTTATGAGCAACAATTACGCAAAATTCCAAAATAATGTATATGATAATAGAGAGGGTCCACCAAATTATCTAACCTTCCTTATGACAGATTAATTTGCAAGTTAATATTAAAAATAATGCATGCACCAAAATACACGATTTATTAAAACATATGTACATTAAAAACGATAGTATTATTTAAAAGAACTTATAAAGATACCATTATTTGTACAAATATATGTTTAATATAGTGAGAAAAAAACAATATTAATGTTTTGGTTTAGTTTATGACTTTTAATATTAATCGATCTCCGGGTTTCGAATTTATACTATGATTCTTTACACGAATTGGCCAGTGAAGACCGGCTTTAACAATGACAATACCGTATTAGTAGTTAAATATAATTTTTCTTAATTTTCGCTTTTTTAAAACTTTGCCAGAAGATCGTTTCTTCACGTGGTTGTGCAACTTGAGTTGCCTAACAATAAATGAACTTCTAGAACACAATATAAGTATAATGCCATTTGTGACGATAGATATCTCAAAGTATGGATAACTAAATTAAGTACTACTTTTTTATAATCTGTTTCATAGGTTGAGACAAATATTTTATTTAAATTTCTAACATCTAAGATATATTGCGCTGAGCTGTGTTTCAAATTAGACGTCCAGAATTCATCTTCAGAGCATTTTTCTTATCCTTAAAAGTCGTAAGAATGTGCCGTCTCTGTTACCATTTATGTTAATATGAAAGAGTTTTTGATAATGCATTTTGTAGAGGCTCCAGTCCTATTAGCTGATGAGAACCCCATAGGCGCGAAGTCCGATACAGTCCTAGTGTGCTTATAGGAGCCTGGTAAGATAGTTTTCTCTTCAATATTTGTCAAGTTCACGCCTACAATACCTTGAACTAAATTATCAGTGTCCTCAAATTTAAGATTTGCCTCCATTGTTAATCAGCCTTCTATATAGATTTGATTAATCTAGTAATGAGCGAAGGACTATGCACACCTTACGCAACACGGCACCTGAATATATAATCTGTAAGAAGACTAGACGCGAAAAACTGAATTATTAAATTACCTGTACTTGAACGATCCCAATATGAATTGAATCGTCAGCTCAATGCGATATAACGTTCAGATATGAGATGGCAATTCAAAATCAAGGAAACTACGCTACCAACAGGCTGTATGCCATTTAAATCAGATTTTCTATTTCGTTCCATTAAGAAAACATGTATTTAAAAATACCAATAAAGCTGTCCATCAGACAGAAAAATTGCGAAACCTATCAAATCTGACATTTACATCTAAGCACGCAACAGCAGTCACAAAAAGCATATTAAGATATATTTAACTTTAATTAAGCATGCATATGCCATGTCATGCACGCATGAGTTACACTTTTTATATCATAACGCCTATTTTAGTTTTAAGAAATAATAAAACATTTATGCTTCAGAAAGGGTATAACTTTGAATTTCGCTAATAACTAACTAAGAGTTTGAATTTTAATAATGTATGCATGAGTGAGATGAAAATGGTGCACATTTTTGTACCATCAAATTTTCAATTATTTGAAAAATCTTCCAAATGGAAACATAGAATTTCATACAACATACAGTTTGTTATCACCACCCGCGCAACCAATGTTCGTTTAATTATATACAGTTTGACTGTTTGTGCAGTACCAGCTTCAAATGTTGATTCTCTATGATCTACTTTCGCAGATTTTCGCTTCGCACTATCAGTTTCCCAAAGATCCGATTGATCCCTTTTCCAAGTACGAATCGAGTTTGTCTTCTTATCGGCTGAGTGCGGATTCGTCCATTTCTTTCAAAGGATTTAACATCGTTCATAATAACCAATGGAAATGAGGTACAATCTTATCTTCATTGACTATCTACGTTTTGGTATGATGTTTCACGTACTATCATCAGGCTTCAAATCACACATAGGCAGAACATTGCCAACAATAGCATATTTACGCAAATGTGGTAACCTTGTTCCGAAACAGTTCTATTAATATATATTTTACAAATCTATCGACGCACTAGTGGATTAAAACACAGAATTGGTCTGAGTAACTAAACTCTATAGATGCATATGCATGAAGCACATGAACGCACCTACTTAAAAACTATAAATAAATAAATTATATATATATATATATATATATATATATATATATATATATATATATATATATATATATATATATATATATACCTTCATCCTACAAATGACCGACTAACACTTACATCAGTACAATTGCAGTTATCTCATAGTCCCTGATTACATAATCTAATCTAGCGTGCACACTGTTAATTGAAGGGGGAGAAAAACTATGGAACATTTGGGGTATAACTGTAATATTGTGATGTCACGGTAAATAAAGTTAAAATTCAATACTGAAAAGAAACCAACTTATATGATTGGCAGTTACTTGATTTTCAGACACCTTTTTTTGGCGGAGAACTAATATATTTGCAATTTCGTAATTACAGTAAGTTCAAATATGACCCGAAGAATAAAACAACGAATGCAAGCTACCTCGATATAAATCGAGTGAATGCCAGAGCGATATTCAAGTTAAAACTAAATAAAATGTAAAAGGAAGAGATAGTATTGGCAAAATAAAAACAACCTATATAAATGCTCTAACTAATGATATACATGCTCCTAAGTTATCCAACTTATAGAAAAATAGAATAATAATGTATCACTCTTTCCTCATGTGAAAATATAACGGAATGGACCCAGATCGGAAAGAGATTTTTATAGGAAAGCGACATACTCGGGAACTCTTCTCAATTTCTTCTCAAACCACTCATACAGAATGGAAATAGGAATTCTTTAATCCATTATATTAATGAGTCTTATAATATAGAAATATAGAGAAAAGAAATATTCAAAATAAATGCCTATCCCACAATTATAAAATAGAGGTTAAAGAAGAAGATCTTGCTGAGATTTAGATGTAATATAATAAACCAAGAAAAGAACAAAACAGAACGAGAAATGCACGAAATTATGGTATTACCTGATAAGAAATTGAGCATAAAAATGAGAAAAATAGCAGCTAAACAAAATATAAAAGCATTTTTGGGACAATCGGTTACTTTAGGCAATAAACTTCCTAAGGGAAAATAAAAAAGATAACCCATTAATACATCAGCAGTATATGCGATACTTTGCAAAAATTGCAAGCTCAGGTATATAGGCGAAACCATGCGACCGATAAAGGTTCGTAGAGGGGAACACAAGACGGCCTGCAAATATGGACACATTCAAAGATCAGATTTAGCTTGGCATTCACGGGAAACAAATCATGATACAGTCTGAGATGGATGCAAACACAACGCCTTATGGAAACGCAACGTAATATGTTGCGTTTATATATATATATATATATTTATATATTGATCAATAAATAGATATAACTGTGTGAATATTTAATCTATACATGTGTATATTAAAATATACATTATTACATATTTTATTAATCTGTATAAATATAAATATATAAATTTTCTCTGTATATATATATATATATATATATATATGAGATGTTGTTGTGTATTTATAAAGGTGTGGTATATAAATATTGTTATAAAATATAAATAATTAGATTAAATTTAATAGATTTAAAAAAAATTATTTATATATATTTAAATACCTATTATAATCAATAAAATATAAATATAGTTGGTAATAGACAGAATTCTGATTAGAGAAATTTGCCTCAAATTTTTGCTTTTATTATAGTTATATATGAATAAATATCTATAAGTTTTATAAAGGTAAATATTTATGTGTTTCATATATTTTTATATAAGGTGTATTCTGAAATATATATATATATATATATATATATAATCGCACTGCTGTTACAATTTATTATAATGATTATTATTAGTTATTATTTATTATAATAATCAATAAAATATAAATATAGTTGTTAATAGAACAAATTCTGATTAGAGACATTTGACTTATATTGTTGCTTATATTATAGTTATATATGAATAAATATATTTAAGTTCTATAAAAGTAGATATTTATGTGTTACGTATATAATTATATAAGTTGTTGTCAGAAATATTTATAAAATAACACTGTTGATAACATTTATTTATTCAGATGCATAATTGTATATGAGTTGTAAATGTATATATGTGCATTTTATAAATTTATATAAGCTGTTTTAAGTTTTATATATACATACAATTTTGTTCTTTCCACTTGTTAATAGAGAAATGTGTGGTTTTTAATTCTCATATAGTTTGGAAACTTCTGTCACCGTATGCGCCTCTATTATTTCCACTTCAGTTTGTTTCCAATCCGATTGAATGTTTGTTGATTCTAGTCGAGGGCCTGTTCGGTCTTGCCTGGATACTAGTAAATTGTTATTCGGTTTTGTGATTCGTGGCCAGTCGATTAGTTTATCATGTTGATGAAACTTTTGAATATTTACGCCAGGTCTGTGTTGCCTTATATAAGCAGCTTCATAAATAAATAATATTTTTTCTGATTTTGCTTTATATAGAATTGAGAAATTGGTCGAATTGACTGGGTGCCCCATTTCCAATATATGATCGGAAATAACTGATTTTCCTGACGGTGCCAAGCTTTTTAAAACAATTTCTGCGGTAAATGTTGCTCGATTCTGTTTATTAATTGCTTCTACGTACGTCTGATAAATATGCTACTGGACATTCATGCGAATTTGTAGATTATGAATAATTTGGGAAGAATTGGCAATTGATCTTTGGCATCCAACCTCATGATTCTCCGTGTGCTAAATGTTATATTATCTTTAACACTGGAAAAATTCTCCTTAGTTATCATTTTAGCCACCGTGCAATATTTGAGGTCGGTAGATCGCCACTAAATGGTAAGTTTAGGAAAATTTGCTTGACAGTATTCTCTCTAGAGCGAATTGGACGTCGTCTGATGTTGACAGCAATGAACGCTCTGAGTAGTTGTTCATTAGCAAAATATTTCCAAGGTAGCCATGGTAAAATATTCCGGATTCTATTTACTAGGTTGCTAACTAAGTTTCTTTCATGAGATTTTGGCACACTGCGTTTGTAATGAATATGTTGCCCGGTGAAAGTGGATAATAACCATTCATTTCGAGACTACTAAAATGCACTTTACAATCTTACATACATATTCATCCTGGTCTTTCATTTGATTATATGGATTGCAACAAATGTCGCTCTGTTTTACTTCTATTTATTGTTTGAGCTGATCAGTAAGTGTGTATGCGTATTTGTCTGTGTGTGTCTGTTTGCGCGTAAAGGTCCTTCTCGCTGTATGGCAAAGTAATGTCTGAGACCTAGTCAATCTTGTATTGATGGATTGAATGTTAACCAACTTTTCGCATATATATATATATATATATATATATATATATATATATATATATATAAAGTTGTTGAGTGGATTTTGTTATGTGTTCCATGCATATTCATATATAGAATTTAGAAAATGATACCAATTCTTTGTTTAAAACTATTATTGAGTCGATAGATTTTTTAAATATATATAAATAGAACTGTTTCGGAACGAGCCTAAAACATTTGCTTAAATCTGCTAATGGTAGCATTGTACTGAGTATGTGGGATTAGAGGCCCAAGGATAGTACGAGAAATGTACCGAAACGTAGCCAGTCAAAATGGATTAGAGCGTACCTCATTTCCAGTTGTTAGTATGACCGATGTTGAATCCTTCGGAAGAAAGGGAGGAATACGCACCCAGCCAATGTAAAAACAAACTCGATGTGTACTTGGCAATGGAATCAATCGGATCTTTCCATAACTGATAGTGCAAAACGAATTCCGCGAACGCAAATCGGGGAGATTCATCGTGGCATGAAACTTGTTTTAGCAGTAAACGAATGAGAACTGGAACCGTTTAGGCATTGTAACTAACAGATTTATAGCATAAAAGCTAAAAATAAGGAAATTGCAAACACCACCTACATTAAAATTGTAAACAGACACTAAAATTAATGATATCATTCGATGTAAAAGTAAATGGTACTTTGACTGAGCAGCTGGTCTTCATAATTGTCTGTTAATTTCGTTCAGATGAAATTTAGTTTGTTCTTGAAATAATTACGTTGTCCCTATTTACACGTATGATATACATCATATTCATTGAGTTGGTTTTGTAGTCCAAATGCTGAACACTTTATTTGAGCGTTATTATACTACTGCTTTATTAAATATATTAGCAGGAGAACGTATCCTTAAAGTTTCACGCATTTAAATTAAATAAATGTTGAGTTTAGGGTGTCGTAGTGGTTCCTACTGATATGCGGCCAGGAAGCTTGAAACTCATATTTGCATTGGATTATTTTTTTTTAAATTGTACAATTTAATTATCGTTCGTGATCTGTGCGAAAAATATTTTTCGAAGGTAAACAAAATATGATACATACTTGCATACAAATTAGCCCTCCGTGACAAATAATATGTAAGTACATGTTTCATTGACTGTTTTCATGATAACCAACAGTATGTGATAGCTAATGTCAATCGAGGACAAAATATTACCTTTTTCTCGAGTAGCAGACGTTCAGAATTTGTTTTTGTTGTCAATTCTGGTGCAATGTAGCCTATTTTGTTAATAATTGAGTTAGTAACTATTACAGTTTCGGTATGTATTGAACATAGTAAATTGACCAATATTTCGCGTTTCTAGTGGCTTCGTATGCAACTGTCTCCAGTTTTGCTTTAATTTACATACTTATGGGATATTGCGCCGTCCAACCATCCAACGTTTATCGATCGAAAACAAAGTTTTAATTGCGTAGTGCTGGCAATCATAAGTGGGTCTTCGGTATGCTCTAAACGATTGTATGCGAATAGTTTTAGTTGTTTTAATATGTAGAATATTCCAAGGGATTTCAAAATATTTTAATAAATTCACTTATTATTTTTTATTTCATATATAATGGTATAACATTGACAAAAATCATCAAAAATATTCGAAGTATTATTTTGTGCATTATGCCCAATTTTTGCAGCATGCAGTGCTATGGCCTTTATACTGGCATAAGACAGAAAAGCAGCTTCAACAAAATTATTTTATTTCGATATATTTTCGCACAGATTCAGTCACATGACTAAGTATTCACTACGTGAATACCCTTTTATTTAGAAAATTAGACAAAATCAATACATTCATTTTCAAGGCAAATTTAATTTGCTCAATACTCGACGCTATTTCCAGTCCATGAATGACTTAAATAAGGTATCAAGAAATTGCGGCAAAACATACCGCTTGTCGTGTGAAAAAATATTAGATTACACGCGGTTGCGAACACCAAATTATTACTCCCAACGGAGGATGAGCAATAGTGTTACTATGCATTCAATTTTTAATCAATACCTTTCTCGGTCTTCCTCTACTTAACGTACATAGGGTATGCTTTGTCAGCTTGCAAATAAGAGTGGTCTGTTTCAGCTCGATGACTTTCAATCTCTTCCTTTGAGATTCAGACACCGAAATTCGCCCGTCTGCTATACATTAGCTTACTTAATTGTGCCAAATCGCCATGTATATGTAGAAAATTATGTCTTATCGTATGCATGTTTTACGCAGCTTCGGTCTACTCAGATCATATATTGACTAAAATACTTTGTTCAAGGTTACTTTAATTCCTTTAAAAATAGTTCTTGATTCAAATTGCTTGTTAACAATGCTCAAAAAAATCAGATGCAAAAATTGAAGTGTTAGGTTTTGTACATGAACCGAAGCACATAAATTTTATACGTTTTGAACATATCATTTACAACTAAACAATAATTGATTGCGCGAGTGGTGCTAACATATCTTTAAATCAAGTTTGCGAGCTTCAAGTTAATATCAATCCCATTGTATTTAACCAGTCGTCGAAACAACATAACAAAACTACCGCCAGCCGCAACGCACTGACGCGTTTCGAACTTCCATGATCATCATCAGAGTACGACGGTACGACGGCGAACTGACTAGCGAGGATAAAACCGCAATTCATATATATGGAAATCAAATTTAAATATGCAGCTCTCACCTCTAGCATCCTCACATACATTGAACTTGACTGGAAATGTTGGCTGCATAATTTCTATGCAGTCACGAACATTACATGTTTGCAGCTTTCGCCACATATACATATATAGGCAATGCAATTTAACAGTGCGTTGCGCCTGGCGGTAGTTCTGATATGTTGCTCGACGACTGGTTAAATACAATGGGATAACTGTTTATATCAAGCTTGAAAACTTAATTTATAGAATATCATGTACAACATTCTTTAATTTAATCCGTCGTGACAAGACAATTTTACGACTAACAGACATGGCAATTTACATTTGGAACACGTACTTTGCTTTGTAAATTATACGCAAAGATGATTGTTTTGGCATGCCATTGTTGAAGCAATTTATTAGTCTATTACGAAAGTGTTGCCTTCTTTGCCGTTGTTGTTGGCAAATAACTAATTAATCTCTGTGACAATAAACACTCAAAGACGTGTGAATTGAAGCGAATTTTTTTTAATATCAAGAAAGTATAATTAATTATAAACTGTGGAAGTGGTTAGCTGTGACGTTCTCTCACAATATTTGTAAGCAAAATGACCAGAAATATATATATATATATATATATATATATATATATATATATATATATATATATATATATATATATATGTGTGTGTGTGTGTGTGTGTGTGTGTTTGTGTGTTTGTATGTGTGCATATTTTTACTGCATGTAGCCTTGTTTTTAGAGAATTATCTCAATAAGCAATCAAGGATACAGCGTGTCTAGTTGATATTTGAAATTAATAATGAAAAAAGTATATTTTATTCAGGATAAGATGTGACTTAATATTCAAATATTAAACTTTGCTGTGAAAGCACTCGTTTGAAAACACGAATAATTGATCGATATAGATGAATAATTCACCAAATGGCTGAACTAAAGGTGTAAATTACGGGAGGGCCAAACTTACTATTCTGAAAAAGCCTACCACTGTACGGTTTTATCTGATTGTGAAGCAATCAAGGCAAAATCATAATGGTACATTTAATCGCCTTTAATGGTACTTTGTTAAGGGTATGCAGTTTTCAAACATCAAAATAAAATTATTACCAATTATGAACTGAAATATCAAATTGTATGTGGCATAGAATCATTTTCCGTATATCTGATCATGTAATAAACTAAAGAAATAAAGTTTCTGAGTTTATTAAGTTTGTTTTAAAATGTTAACTATACAGGCTACGAGATTTTTTCCAATAATAGTTGGTATGAGTATCTTTAAACGGCAAAAGCGCAGAGCTATTGTGTAAAGCTTACCTTAGAAACCGTCGTGATGAGATATTATAATCGAATAAAGCTGATATTGGAGAACTTCTTGATAAGATCAATAGAGATAGTAAATTAATCATTTTCAACTGATAATCGAAGAGGATGACTCTATAAATTATGGATCCGCTGCTCAATCGGAAATCTAGAAGGAAGTAGCGCAGATTAATTTTTACCACAACAAATTTTTAAAAGACTTCATCAATATACTGTGAAACAGGCCACGAGATGGGCATACCTCAGTTGGTTTCAAGACATCTCAGTGCTGTTCATACGTTTCTTATCACAAATGGCTACACCCTCTGTCATCCTCTTATAATTAATCATAAATATGACGTCGGAAAAATGCCCACTGTGAATGATTGCCGTTTAGAAAGATAAACAGTGCAAATTCATCTTCTATACCAATCTAAAGAGACAGTGAACCTAGTTTACCTACGAATTAATTTAAATATCATCTATAAATCACCTAGTATTCGCAGCATTACAGAGTCCAGCTGCAAACTGCGCCTGGCATTACCTAATATTGCACTGACATATGTGCTTAATGTGATGAGTCAAATGCATGCAAAGCTTAAATTCAAAATATTTGAAAATAAATATTAAACTTCGTGTATTGAAGCATGAATCAAAACAAGTTTACACGATACAAATGGGTGGGGCTACTTTTTCACAATATCGCAACCCGTCTGCACAGTAAATTCACTAGCATCTTATGTAAACTTGTACAATAATGAACCAGATGCAAATTCAACCTGTTTATATGTAATCTATACTCAAGATTCTTTTTAATATTTTTCTGCTAGGAGAGAGCATATCTTGACTCACTATTCCAGGAATGCGCAACACATGTTCATTTCTTACATTTAAAACAGAACAACGTTATGTATGGCCCAATCGGTGGGCGATTATCATAAAAAATGTGATCTTCTACTGCACAAAAGTTATTTCATTTTTCAGGTGTTTTTAGTCTAAATTGACTTTGGATCCGCTTATTTCGTTATCTACTATTTCAAACTAGAAATCTCTCAGAATCTACACTGCATATGTTTTCATAAAACGCTTAGATAGGTATGATTTCAGGCAGTTTACCGTTTGTGTTCGCGTTACCAAATGCCTAATTTCTGTATTAGGGCATCCGAGTAATGATATCAAATATTGCGTGTTATTCAGATGTTAAATAAACGCATATGATATCTTAAATGGGCGTGACTTTACCGATTTTTTTGTTGTTGAAAACTCACGCGTGATACAATTAGTGTTTGGAATTAACTTGATGCTAAATCTTTTGCTAAATTGCGTATCGAAATTCGGTTTTTGGTAAATTGCACTGAGCGGCCGGAATAGGTAACATTTTTAGATTATATTTGGTTTTGCACAATTTTTATTTTGGCCTACAATCTTGCTGTCTTGGTATTAAAACGTCGAGAACAAAATAATGAAATATACAGCAGTATTTTCTAATTGCAAGTAAACCGACCGTGGATGTCCACAATATTAACAGTTCTAAACATTTCCGTAGTTTATGTGACTTTATTAAGGACAATAAAATGACTATCATCACATTCCAATTAGGTCTGATTAGATATTTGAATAAACCATTCCATTTCTGACATTTTAGAAAAAATCTAAATATCTGACCAAAGCCGCTCTTACGAGGTACCAGTCGACATTCCATTGGTTTTTGTGAAATGCTGACTCTTGAATTTGAAATAAATATTCTTAGTGCAATTTTTTAATTAAATTTTGTTATAACGTGTGAAAAACAAGTATGAAGGATGATTATTTTAGATCCGTATACATTACAAATTTAACCTTTCTACGATTTTTTTCGTGGGAGGTTGATTTGCACTCCCAGATCCACAATGATCCGATTGTTCCTTATTTCCAAGTATACGTTGTCTTTGGCTTCGTAATGGCTGGGTGTGTAGAAATAGCCACCTTTAAGACAAAGAACGAACAAAGTGTCCTATTTAGGGCTGGCATTAATTCAACAGGCATTCCTCGCAGAAGCGCCCGTATAATGATGAAGCAGTCAGCTCAATGATGAAAGCAGACTTTGAGCTGAAGTGAACATAAATAAATTAATATTTGTAAATTTGTTTTATTAAATCGATGCTCGTTATGCGAGCAAAATACTATATATACTTGAGTAAAAATAAAGCATATGTGGTACCTTTACAATATGGCTTCTGATGGGTTGGAAACGTTGATTTAAAAAACTGACTGCTCAAATGAACAATTTAACTGCAGAATTAGGCATAATTAAGTCTCGTCTGGACGATACACTGATAATAAACACCGACGATATCCGCGTGTATGGCCCAACCAATAGAGGTGGACATAATAGGGTGCTGATACGTCTCTTCACTACGAAGAATTTCATACCATTTGTACCAACAACTGGAAATGAGGTTTGATTTAACCTTGATTGTATGACTTAAATCTTATGTTGTAAACAGCGTACTGTGTGTTAGTAGAATCCTAAAGATATTCCCATAAATGAGGTACCGAGACGTCGTCACACAACCTCGATAAGATCAAACCTCATTTCCAGTGGTTAATACGAATGGCGGGGTAGCTTACTGAGTGAGGGGATGAATAAGTACCCAACCAATAACTCAACGCCTAATTGGAAATGAAGATGAATCTGATCATTTTGGGAACTTGGTGTGCAAATGTACCACCCACAAAAGAAATTCGTGGACACGTTTTATGTGATGATCACAATGTGCAAAAAAAATTTCAATAGTTACATTATAAACTGACTGGAACAATTGAAAAAAGATTTTTAATCTCAAAACCTTTTATTATCATATTATATTCTTGTCAGGGTGAGCTTCCACTTTATTCACGAATCAAAATAATTTATTGGAACATCTATTTTACGTTTCAATGTTTTTGACTGCAGTAATGCTTTTAGTTTGCCTGCAATTTATTCCCTTGAATAGCGATCTTAACGGCGGACGTTTGCCCGTAAAAACTGGTTTGCATGACTTCCATACAGAGTGAAATTAGGCGCCTGTTAGTTTTACTATTGATGATTTAAGACAACGTATTTGTTATCTGCAAGTATGTATTAGGTGTTGCAAATCTAGTAACAAATTAGTTCAGTTGTGACCACAAGGATAAACCAAAGGCAGCATGAACGGAAAGTATAATCTCATGCACATTCGTTTCATGTTTACTGGCGACTTATCAGTAGGAGCCGGTATTACGCCCTTTAACCACTATATATTTGGGTGAGTAATGTGGGATAAGAGGACGTTACAATTTCCTAGACGAAAGTGTAAACCTGTAGTAGTAAAACTAACATCATATGAAGTCGCGACAATGCGACTTCAGCGCTAACTCATTCTATTTAACATATATACCGAGTCTGTAAAGGACACCAACACTATGGCTATTGTGTCAGTATCCGATACAGAATTTATAGTACCGAAAATGCTCATGGATTTCAAGGTATGCCAAAGTTTACCGAAATTGAGAATTACAACTATTTGTGAACACCTCTTATTCCATTGAATCCATACACTCTGGCCTTGATCGATATCAATTATCACATTTCGTGGTAAGCATGACATCAGTCAATGCATTATATAACAGTGAATTATTGTTTGTTGCGGAGAACTAATATATAAGCAAGTATGTACTAGGTGTTACGAACCTAGTAACAAATTAGTTCAGTTGTGACCAGAAGGATAAACTAAAGACAGCATTTATGGAAATTATAATCTAACTGTTATGTAGTTGTTATCGTTTGTTCATTAAATTGCACCTTACACCGTTTCTACAATTAGATCAAGACCAAATGATTGTGCTGCTCAAATCAATTATATTAGTAAACAATCTTATATACGTACATCAAAGGCTGCATATATTTAATGTTCGCGACAGGATAGAATTTGAGCAGCCAACATTTGCAGTCAAGTTCAGTGTAGGCGAGAGCACTACAGGTGAAAACAGCATAGCTAATTGTATCTCCCTTGTGTATGGTTTGGTATTTGATCCTCGCCAGTCAGTTTCCCCACGAACTCTGATGATGAAGGTGCATGATCGAAACACTTTCGCACGTGCGACTGACTTATGTTTTGCTATGATCTTGTACATACTGCAGAGAAACGATGTTCTGGTTATCAGAATTTATTTTAACAACTTTTATCACCAACCACGCAGTCATTGTTTGTTTAGTTTTTAACTATTATACGGAAGGCGATAGTAGCAATTATGTTATTAACTTGACGGCAAAGAAATTGTGCGACCGGCATTTTCAATCAAGTAAATTGTACCAACTAATCCTTGAAGTAAGCAAATTCTTTATTACCGTTGTCTTTATTTCAGCATAATATATTTTGGTTCTATCTTCCTGTTTTAATTGTCAACGGCGAGCACATGGCAGCACAAAAATTAAACGTATTAAATCAAGCGTTAATTTTAGTTGAAAATTCTACATTTATACCCACCGGTAGACGTAAGAAAAAACTAATTTTGCACAAGATAAGCCTGTGTCACGTATGTATTTGCGCGTGTGCCAATTAGCGTAAAGAATTCTGTTAAATATAATTACGTGCACGTGTAAAATTACAACGATTGCATGACAATGCCCGAATTTTCATAGGATTATTGCAGATCATGTCATTATATATAAGATATATATTATATAAAAGATACTACGCTACCTGGAGATGGTTTAATGAATTGAACATAGATATAATTAATTGAATATTTGTTACGCTGGTGGTCAAAACAGTTACCATTATCAAGCTTCAATCTTGCTTTGAACACCTGCAACTTTATGTAAATACATTTGTCACTATAAATTAAGATTTGTATAGTGGAGAAAAGGAAATTCATCCAGTAGACCGGTTTAGTCCTTATTGGTAACTCATCACGTAATTGCCAGACTGTGCTAAGGAAAGGGCTCCAAACTGGGTGCGTTTGCTTCGGAATCTAGTGATTTAACCACTGAGACACCCTGCCGCACACTACACTACACACAATTTTCAGTTTTATACTAAATGTAATTCGGTTAGTTTTTTTTTCCATTTCCATGGAGCTCATATGGCATCCATTTGGACTTCAATATATATTCAATGCGGTTTGATCCTCGACAGTCAGTTAGCCGTCGTACTCTGATGATGATCATGGAAGTTCAAAACGCGTCAGTGCGTTGCGGCTGGCGGTAGTTTTGTTATGTTGTTCGACGACTGGTTAAATACAATGGGATTGGTGTTTACTTCAAGCTCGCAAACTTGAGTTAAATAATTGTTACCACCTCCCGCGCAATCAATTATTGTTATACATTTTAACAGTTATTTCTAATTTACAGCGCCGACCAACATACAAAACTTCCAAGATTTTGTCATAGAATATGGTACTACTCGTACACCTTAGATCAAACATTGATAAATTCATATTATTTGACAGAGTTAGTATGTATCTTTGAATTAAATAAAAACGGTAGTTTGGTAAATTATGTTGTGGGAGGATTGTACATAAATGCTTTTAAATGTGTTTGACGTTTTCGGGTTGATCACCTGTTTTAATAGAAGGAATTGAAATGCCAATTATAATTATTATGGAGATGGATAAAATATTATGTCTTTTACTTGGTTTATATTTAGGAAGGAACTTTAAAACCAAATTAGGATTGTCCCGATGGGATAACCATTCAGTGTTCCGATTTGAAATATTTCCATGCATTACATGGAAAAATATATTACGCTTCTTAAGCTAAAACTGTATTTTAGATTCCGCGATTTTGTGATGGATTTGAAACTAAAGAGAGAATTATATGATTATGTTTTATTAATTGGTTAATAAAATGATTGAACTACAATTTACGATTAAGAGGAGAACATTAGGTGTGCTTTCATCTGTGGATGTCAAATTAATCAAAAATGGTCCAAAATCAGGTAAAGCTGTTTATAGGAAGCCTACTCGAGAGTCATTTTTTTAATTTAAGTTCAGCTCATTCGTGGTGGGTGAAAATGAGTATCTTAAAAGCAATGATAGATAAAAGTATGAAACTAGCAGAATCACAATAAAGGGCGATTGAGTTAGACTTCAAGAAATATTCTGTGTTATCGTCCCTGAACTTCATTTAATTTTACTTCTTAAAATAAGCTTATAATTTTATGGGCCTAAAATACTTAGCGAATGACGTTTTCACAAAATCTAGCCCCTCCTTGGAGGAGTCCTCAGCTGTAAATATTTAATTTAACAAAGTAACCATGAAATAATTATTCTAGCGTGTGAAGAGAGAAATTGGCGTTAAACATTGTAGGTCTCAATTTGATGAAATTACGCGTAGAGGTGTTTATATATAAGTAAGCTCTTCACCCATAAAAAACACACACACGCACGTATACATAACAAAAGCTTATTTAGTGAAACATCAGTAAGTATTATTATATTACTGAATTTTCATTTAGATGAGCGTACAGGTTAAGTTAACATTTTATAGTCATTTGTTACAATTTCGTACACAAACATAAAGTTACATGACGCCAATAGGAATCAATATAGCTCTTTAAACGAAATTTAACATTTGTCTTGATGCTTGATCTTAGGTTGGTTCAATGTGCTTGCCTTTATCAAAGAGGTTCGAAGACGGTCCTGAAAAACACAATATAAAAATATTGGCAGTTGACCTTAAACCCGTTTTGCTTAACATAGATAAGGGAATTAATCAATACGCTATCTGGAAAAACAGTCATTTTAAAGGGAGCACAGACTACTACGGAGGTAATCGCTGTTTTTTTTCAAACAAGCATTATTTTCACGGGTGGTGGCAACTGTTCACTAAATCGAGCTAGAAATAAACACTAACCCCATTGCATTTAACCAGTCGCAAAATAAGATTGCAAAACAACACGAAACAGGTTTAGCTTTTATTCAATATTATTCAGTGAAGACATCCTGCGTATTCGTGTGTCGAAATTGATTATGAGGTACCTTTTGTGCGCCCTTCGTCCACTACTAGAATTATGGGTATACTGTCCAATCCAGCTCGATTTCATGCAAACGAACCTTGAAATTGTACTTTCTTCATCTCTCATTATTCCTACGTCTATAAATCATAGATATCTGTCTTGTTCCTCTTCTACTTCAAGTTTCAACGCTTGGTCGACTTTGTTTATTTGATGTAACCTTCACGTTTGTATCTTCATTCATTTCAATGACCATGAAAGTGCCCTCAACGTAGTGTACGTTCTTATGGGCTACTTTGATAAATGATTTTAATTCCAGTTGTTTCTAAATGATGCATGCATATTATTGATAATACTTGTCTAAGAACACTAATCCTACTTACGCTGTCAATTGTTCAGTAAGAGATTCTGGAATAAAAATTTTACGTTACATGTGCATAATAAAATACGTTCCATTACGTCGTCCACTTCTATCAATGTTTACGGTACCGTTTGAATGCAGATATTCACAGAGCACATTTTAAAATTTTATTTGGTTGAATTCTAGTAAATAGAGATTGTATATCTAGGGACAGCATTTTCCTGTATTTTAAATCTATTTTGCGATCGCCGCCCCCCAAATTGAAAGCAATCCTATACCAAGTGTTCCATTCTTCCTTTTATCTTAAGTTTTATATTCGGGCATAATAATTTGGCTAATCTGTGTTGCGGAGAGTTCACCGTAGTTAATATGTGACTGAAAGGAGAAAGAATATCATTGCTGGCCATTTTGTGAACCTTAGGCAATCCATATAATATCGGTGGTGTTGAAAATATTGCCTTTGTATTTTTACATTCCGTAATAAATGTATTTGTGTCCTCTATGCCGATTTCTCGTTTAGCGACGAATTTCGAAGGAATTCTGCTTAGTATCTTCGTTATAAGATTTTCTAATTTACCTTTTGGTACAGCATTGTACTACGTCGTGTTTAAATTTTGTTTTGTCGTTGAGAATTTATAACCTAGCTTGGCTATAGTCAGAAGAATATACTATCACTATACCTGTCACTTTCTCCGAATTCATGAGTCCGATTTGTCTGTTCCACTCTAGTTCATTTAGTCCCTCCAGATGCCTTCCAGTAACCAGTTTTTTGGCTTTAAATGCGCTCACTAATTGACCATATGCAATTCGGAGTTCCGATTTAAGGACTGAGTTGTCGTAGTTCTCCGTTAAACGAACATTGATTGCGCGGGTGGTGATAACAATTTTTATAATCAAGGTTGCGTTCTTGATATAAACACCTGACCCATTAATTTCTTACATATATCAGTATAAACTAAGAATTGTATGAATTGCCTTTTCTACACTATACAATTCTTAGTTTATACTGATTTATGTAAGTAATTAATGGGTGAGGTGTTTATATCAAGACCGCAACCTTAATTATAATAGTAGTTCTCCGTTGTTTTATGTTTAGTAACATCTTCAAAAAAGCACTCCATCGATGACTGTATACGCATTGCTTCACGAACACATAATATTTGTTGTTATGCAGTGTTTTTAAAAATTATTAAAAGGGGTTGCAGCGCTTGTAAAAAAAGTCAGCAATTTCGTAAACTGCTGTACTCACAGGCCACGTTGTCAATCGTAATAAATTTTCAGATCTTTACAACGCAAACTGGGAAGTTATGCTTCTTGCTTTTGAAGCTATTGCAATTAATTTCTGCTTAAACGCGCAAAAAGAATTTCAAGAAGAACAGAAACAAAAAGAACAAATCTTCAAAAGTAACAGATCTGCCGCCAAATTTGACACACTCGGTAATTGCGGACACATTCAGAGTAAATCTTTCTGATTTATTACGGAATGCCCGTCGGGCTGATTTAAATTCATTATCGATAAAATCCAACCGACTTTTTTAAGTACTATTGATAAGATTACATTTCAGTATATTATCTAATTTAATTTTTAATTTATATAGTTTTCTACCCATTCTTTTTGTTATTGAATCCGTAAACGTGGACGTATGAAAAAGATTACATTATAAAGTTGAAACAGAAGAAACAAATTAAATTGCGTTCATAAAGTGAAAAAAACACAATCAAACATTTCTTGGTAAAGATTCCAATTAATTCTGGAACACTGCAAGTGTGCATTATCAAAAGTAGGTTACTCTCATTCGATACTCATGCTGTTTGTGGTTCAATTCATTAAAATAGTTAACAACTTCATGACCCTGATATTTAACCTATTCTATTTCTAAATAGACATGATCTAAGAATTTCAAACCTCTAGTTGGATCGTTTATAATTTTCTTTGGATCACGATTAGAGAGCAGACCGGTTATTTCAAAGTCAAGGATTTTACTCAAATGGCCTACCACCTCGATATAACCATGACAATCCAAAATAGATTGAAAAGAATTGGTAAAAAGAACATCATCATCTAAACTGGCATAAGGAGGTTTATAGAGCACCGTTGAGATCAAATTATCAATTTGTATGGATATAAAATCAATGATAGCACTTTGTTCACGAGTATGTATCATTTTAGTATTGAACAAAAATTTACTATAAATGAGTACTCATCCACCTCGTTTATCCAAAGATCTGTCTTTTCTAAATGAAGAATATAGAGACATTTCACATTTATGATTTTGAATGGCCTTACCGAGCCAAGTTTCCGATAATGGTATAAAATAAAAATCGTTGCTTGTTATAACATTATAGAGCAAAATTTTTGTTCTAAAATTTTAACTTCTAAAATTTGCATAAAATAATGTGTATGTAATGAATGACTTAACTATATTCTTTACGATATCTACTGGTTTAGGTTCGTCGGTTTCTTTATAGTTATCTTGTTGGGTTTTATAATCACAACTCAATTCTCTCCATTTTTACCAATATTCAAAATCGATACTTCGTTTTTTGTAATTATTGCTCCAATTAGCGGACATCGTGTGTTGGCTACCACTAAATTTTGATGGTCTCTGTTCCGAGTTATTCTTCAACTTCCTTGCTATTGCTCATTTCGTTTGCAGAAATTTCTTATCTCTTCCAATGGAAATCGTTTGGAAATTAGAGTAAGCATCCTTTTCTTTTAAGTTGCTCCAAATTGTATGTTCGCCGGTCGTTTGGAGAGTTTTCTAAGGACAGGTCTACTACAATCCGACATTATGCCCACCTTGTAATATTTATTATATATGTTTTTTCTGTATTTTTGATTATATCGTTTTCAATTTTACTACTTCTTCTGGATTCTCATCAAGAATAAATAAAATTAACTGGACTATTTTTGCCGTTAAGTGCCAAAACTTCATTCACAAGTTTATTCAGCAATTCATATCCGGATTTATTAGTTATAAGCAGCGTATTTACCTGTGTTGTTATCTTTGCCTACTCTACACATGGCTGGACATCTATGTTTATTTGCTCTAATTTCAGATTCAATACAGAAGTCAAATCACCAATTTTTGGCGATTAATTATTCATTTCGATTTTCTGCTAGTTCAAATTTTGATGCGTATAAACGCACGTCAGATTAAAATTGATACATTTTACACTAGTTTCATCATCATCATGTCCAGCCACACAAAAGTCAAGTGACTAATGTTTCACTGCCATATAACCATAAGGAGTGAAAAAAAGTATATAAGTGAATTTAGACAATTATTGATATTTGCGAGAGAGAGGGGGGTAGAGAGAAGGAATACCTTGCTACTATGAGTAAATTTATCAGGATAACTCACAGAAATGAGGCAAACTAAACCTCTCCACAACATCATTATGGCCAAGTTAGCATTCGACATCAGCAATACAGCTTCCTTGCGGATTTCACTGTATCACGTCATAAACAAACCAAACCTCGCAGCTAACTTTGCCCTACCAAGAAAAGTTGTTACGAAGATGATTCTACTAGGCATCTGCAACAAGATCGCCACTGAGCTCGATTCGGTGCCATATCGCTAAGGGTTTCTAACCAAGAATTGTAATGCGCACGAGGACCCCATCCCGGCAGACGAGTGGGTCCTATACTACCCAATTTGGATGTAAGTGACTGTAATTGTTTCTGCCATGTCAAAATCTGCCCACCTTGTTTCTTACGCTAATTTGGTGCTGGATGAGAAAAAAGAGCTCTATCGGGCAATCGGAATGAGGGCATACGCAAAACGTGACCGAGCCAAGGAAATTGATGGAGCCTTATTTGCTTTTCTAACGACGAGCACTTATTGTCAGATCCAAAAATACGTCTACGGATGTCAACGTTAGTTATTCGTTGTTGGTAACCAACATGTGCTATACTTCTCAAACAATGATGATCGAATGCCTGTAAGCTTCTCAGATCATCAACACTAAGAGGCCAAGTTTCACTAGCGTATAGTAAGACTGCGCGTACAGATGCATTGTAAACACGACCTTTAAGGCAAAGTGAAATATTCGCGTTTCTCCATAAATGACGAAGGTTCGAGAAAGCTACTCTAGCTTTCGCGATCCGTATTCTCATCTCGTCGGACATATTGCCTACGTTATTGATAGATCTCCCAAGATATTTAAACCTGTCGACTATGTCAAGATCTTCATTCTGCAGTTGCAACGTTGGAGTGAGTGGTGGGTCATCCTGTAACAGTATCTTAAATTTAGAAGGTGCGAATTTCATACCGAAAGACGGAACAACGTCTGTTAATCTATTTAAGGTGGTCTGGGCAGCACGCTGATTGTCGAATAATAGTACGATATCGTCCGCATAGTCAAGATCGACTAGTTTATCTCCCGGGAGAACTTCAACTCCGACGTCCTGAATGTGTGGGAGTGTTGTTCATAATAGCATCGATTACAAAATTAAACAAAAATGGGGAAAGTGCACAACCTTGACGAACACCACTGCTGGTTGTAAAGTTATGCGCTAATTCGTTGTAGACCTTAACGCGACCAGAAGTATTTGTGTAGAGATCTCGTATAATGTTAACAATTTTTGTAGGCACAACGCTTTGCGACAAAATATGGAATAAAACATTGCGATCCACCGAATCAAATGCACCCTTGAAGTCTAGAAAGACGACTATTGTGGGACGGTGATATAAATGTCTCTGTTCGAAAACTTGCCTTAATGTAAAAATATTATCTATACAACCTCGTCCTGCGCGGAATCCGGCCTGTTCTTCTATTGTATGTGACTCGCGTGAAGCTCTAAAACGTCGTATGATAATCGAAGCAAATAACCTTGATACGACCGGAGTCAAACTTATAACACGATGGTTACCGCACGAATTACGATTGCCTTTTTTGAAGATGGGAATGATTGTCGACTCATTCCAGTCAAGTGGTACAATTTCCTCATTACATATAGTATGAAAAGGTTTTGTCAACGCTACTGAAATTATATCGCCACAATCCTTAAACAATCCTAGAAGTAAGTCATCGGGGCCTGCGGCTTTGCGGCGCTTAAGAGATAGGATTGCATCGCGTAATTCTAACTCGGATGGTTCTTCGGGACTAGCATTCCACACTGTTGATGCAGACATGCTTTCGGGAATCCGAACTGACGCGGGTGGTCAAGAAAATTGATCTCTTAAGTGTTCAGCCCACCTGTCAAGACGACTTATTTTATCGGTTATTAATTCTTTGTTACTATCATTTATAGTTTCGCTAACTTTTAACTTTCTCGGACCTGTTGTGCGGATAAGTTGGAACAAAGAGCGACTATTACCTGACGCGAAAGCTACTTCCATTTCTTCAGCCTTTCTGTTCCAAAACTTTTCGAGATCGCCTTTTAGACTACGCTTAAGTTGGCGTCTTATATTGCGACGGGTATTATTATGAGTCGAGCCAGGTGGAATTTGGCACTTAATTCGAGTATCTCTATAGATTTTACAGAGAACCAGTGATTATTTCTACGGGGGCCTGCTATGCCACATACAGTAGTACCTGCATTGTGCATAGTGGAACTTATCTTGGACCAAATTATATTCGGATTTTCGCTATTCAGACCAGTTAGATTAGCCATTAGAATATTTTCATAGTTTTGTCGGATGGACGGTTGTTCGAGTTTGCCTACATCAATTTGAGGTTTATTCTTAATTATTTTCCCGGAAAATTTTAGAACAAATCTACAACGGATAAGTTTATGGTCCGAGTCGACATAAGTGTTCCAAAAAGAGCGACAATCCTGGATGCAACCACGCCATCTATAACTAATTGCTACATGATCTATTTGAGTCCACGGTTGTCCGGGTGCTGGAGGACGTCATGTAGCGCAACGTTTAACACTACGTCTGAAATTTGTACTACTTAAATATAGTCTATGTTCAGCGCAGCTATCCAAAAACCGTTCACCATTATCATTGCGAGTCGAGCTTAGAGTGTATCTTCCACCTAAATGAAATTCTGTGTTGCTTAAGCGACCAACTTGAGCATTCATGTCACCCATAACCAGGACTATATCCGAACTTCGTGCTTTACTTAGTAAGGAGCTTAATTCGGAGTAAAAAGCGTCCTTGCTTTCTTCTGTGCTGCAATCGGTAGGAGCATATGCAGATACAACGAAGAGGCAACGATGATAACGGTTTTTTGCTTTGATTTTAGTAGATGTATTTAAACGTTCCGCACACAATCGACTATTTAAAGGGATCCATTCAATTAAGCAAGCTTCAGCTCGCGCGCTAAGGGCAATACCAACGTCCCATTTACCGGCTTGAGAGGACTCTGTGGAACCAGATGTTCGAAGCCAATAACGCGTAGATAGAGATGGTGCAACTAGTTCTGTAATATACGTAGGATCCTGTATTTTGGTTTCAGATACGCAACATATGTCGATTTCTAATTTATCCAACGTACGAGCAAGAGATTCTTGCTGTCCAAGTTGTTTTAATGTTTGCACATTAAATGTGCCTACGCTAAAACCTAACCTAGGTTTAATGAATGATCGTCTACTAGAACCATTTTCGATATTTGGCAACCTAGTATTGAGCTCAGTGTTATGATCTAAACCAACCATATTTATAGTATCTAAAAGAGTGTTATTGTTAGATTGAGAAGAGGAAGGGTAAGGAAAGGAGGCAGAATCGGAGAAAGAGTTTCCTGCAGTAGCCTGTTTTCGCTTATCCACCCTGCACGGCTCAGCAGATAAGGCGACCCTTTTTATACTACGCGACGGCCGATGCAGTATGTAATTATTGTAAGTTGTACTTGTCATGGTTATATGTGGACTGTAAAAGAACACTAGGTCACCCATTCCTAGTGATGGTTTTTATTCTGAGATTTCCTTCTCCTAGACAGTCTGCCAACCAAGGCTGATGAGCACTATCTGCCCAGATGCCAGTGGCCAGAGTTTCCTTCAGCTGCCAAAACTTGCCACTCACGTCTGGAACGCTTGCTTTCACTCCGTCACTACACATTTAACAAAAAGTTAAAGTGCAGTTAGACCAAACTCGAGGCTTCACATGAAACGGGATGATGGCTGTCCCTTTATGGCCCAACAAGGTTCATGCTACCAATTCCGGGTCGACTAGCTTGAGCCCACCGGTCGTCAAGCCGGAATTTCTGGCTGGGCTCAGATGGAATATATATATATATATATATATATATATATATATATATATATATATATATATATATATATGGTATCTATTTGTGGAACCTATGTGGTTTGAATCAGGATATAAATATTCTATTCTATTCTATTCTATTCTATTCTATTCTATTCTATTCTATTCTATTCTATTCTATTCTATTCTATTCTATTCTATTCTATTCTATTCTATTCTATTCTATTCTATTCTATTCTATTCTATTCTATTCTATTCTATTCTATTCTATTCTATTCTATTCTATTCTATTCTATTCTATTCTATTCTATTCTATTCTATTCTATTCTATTCTATTCTATTCTATTCTATTCTATTCTATTCTATTCTATTCTATTCTATTCTATTCTATTCTATTCTATTCTATTCTATTCTATTCTATTCTATTCTATTCTATTCTATTCTATTCTATTCTATTCTATTCTATTCTATTCTATTCTATTCTATTCTATTCTATTCTATTCTATTCTATTCTATTCTATTCTATTCTATTCTATTCTATTCTATTCTATTCTATTCTATTCTATTCTATTCTATTCTATTCTATTCTATTCTATTCTATTCTATTCTATTCTATTCTATTCTATTCTATTCTATTCTATTCTATTCTATTCTATTCTATTCTATTCTATTCTATTCTATTCTATTCTATTCTATTCTATTCTATTCTATTCTATTCTATTCTATTCTATTCTATTCTATTCTATTCTATTCTATTCTATTCTATTCTATTCTATTCTATTCTATTCTATTCTATTCTATTCTATTCTATTCTATTCTATTCTATTCTATTCTATTCTATTCTATTCTATTCTATTCTATTCTATTCTATTCTATTCTATTCTATTCTATTCTATTCTATTCTATTCTATTCTATTCTATTCTATTCTATTCTATTCTATTCTATTCTATTCTATTCTATTCTATTCTATTCTATTCTATTCTATTCTATTCTATTCTATTCTATTCTATTCTATTCTATTCTATTCTATTCTATTCTATTCTATTCTATTCTATTCTATTCTATTCTATTCTATTCTATTCTATTCTATTCTATTCTATTCTATTCTATTCTATTCTATTCTATTCTATTCTATTCTATTCTATTCTATTCTATTCTATTCTATTCTATTCTATTCTATTCTATTCTATTCTATTCTATTCTATTCTATTCTATTCTATTCTATTCTATTCTATTCTATTCTATTCTATTCTATTCTATTCTATTCTATTCTATTCTATTCTATTCTATTCTATTCTATTCTATTCTATTCTATTCTATTCTATTCTATTCTATTCTATTCTATTCTATTCTATTCTATTCTATTCTATTCTATTCTATTCTATTCTATTCTATTCTATTCTATTCTATTCTATTCTATTCTATTCTATTCTATTCTATTCTATTCTATTCTATTCTATTCTATTCTATTCTATTCTATTCTATTCTATTCTATTCTATTCTATTCTATTCTATTCTATTCTATTCTATTCTATTCTATTCTATTCTATTCTATTCTATTCTATTCTATTCTATTCTATTCTATTCTATTCTATTCTATTCTATTCTATTCTATTCTATTCTATTCTATTCTATTCTATTCTATTCTATTCTATTCTATTCTATTCTATTCTATTCTATTCTATTCTATTCTATTCTATTCTATTCTATTCTATTCTATTCTATTCTATTCTATTCTATTCTATTCTATTCTATTCTATTCTATTCTATTCTATTCTATTCTATTCTATTCTATTCTATTCTATTCTATTCTATTCTATTCTATTCTATTCTATTCTATTCTATTCTATTCTATTCTATTCTATTCTATTCTATTCTATTCTATTCTATTCTATTCTATTCTATTCTATTCTATTCTATTCTATTCTATTCTATTCTATTCTATTCTATTCTATTCTATTCTATTCTATTCTATTCTATTCTATTCTATTCTATTCTATTCTATTCTATTCTATTCTATTCTATTCTATTCTATTCTATTCTATTCTATTCTATTCTATTCTATTCTATTCTATTCTATTCTATTCTATTCTATTCTATTCTATTCTATTCTATTCTATTCTATTCTATTCTATTCTATTCTATTCTATTCTATTCTATTCTATTCTATTCTATTCTATTCTATTCTATTCTATTCTATTCTATTCTATTCTATTCTATTCTATTCTATTCTATTCTATTCTATTCTATTCTATTCTATTCTATTCTATTCTATTCTATTCTATTCTATTCTATTCTATTCTATTCTATTCTATTCTATTCTATTCTATTCTATTCTATTCTATTCTATTCTATTCTATTCTATTCTATTCTATTCTATTCTATTCTATTCTATTCTATTCTATTCTATTCTATTCTATTCTATTCTATTCTATTCTATTCTATTCTATTCTATTCTATTCTATTCTATTCTATTCTATTCTATTCTATTCTATTCTATTCTATTCTATTCTATTCTATTCTATTCTATTCTATTCTATTCTATTCTATTCTATTCTATTCTATTCTATTCTATTCTATTCTATTCTATTCTATTCTATTCTATTCTATTCTATTCTATTCTATTCTATTCTATTCTATTCTATTCTATTCTATTCTATTCTATTCTATTCTATTCTATTCTATTCTATTCTATTCTATTCTATTCTATTCTATTCTATTCTATTCTATTCTATTCTATTCTATTCTATTCTATTCTATTCTATTCTATTCTATTCTATTCTATTCTATTCTATTCTATTCTATTCTATTCTATTCTATTCTATTCTATTCTATTCTATTCTATTCTATTCTATTCTATTCTATTCTATTCTATTCTATTCTATTCTATTCTATTCTATTCTATTCTATTCTATTCTATTCTATTCTATTCTATTCTATTCTATTCTATTCTATTCTATTCTATTCTATTCTATTCTATTCTATTCTATTCTATTCTATTCTATTCTATTCTATTCTATTCTATTCTATTCTATTCTATTCTATTCTATTCTATTCTATTCTATTCTATTCTATTCTATTCTATTCTATTCTATTCTATTCTATTCTATTCTATTCTATTCTATTCTATTCTATTCTATTCTATTCTATTCTATTCTATTCTATTCTATTCTATTCTATTCTATTCTATTCTATTCTATTCTATTCTATTCTATTCTATTCTATTCTATTCTATTCTATTCTATTCTATTCTATTCTATTCTATTCTATTCTATTCTATTCTATTCTATTCTATTCTATTCTATTCTATTCTATTCTATTCTATTCTATTCTATTCTATTCTATTCTATTCTATTCTATTCTATTCTATTCTATTCTATTCTATTCTATTCTATTCTATTCTATTCTATTCTATTCTATTCTATTCTATTCTATTCTATTCTATTCTATTCTATTCTATTCTATTCTATTCTATTCTATTCTATTCTATTCTATTCTATTCTATTCTATTCTATTCTATTCTATTCTATTCTATTCTATTCTATTCTATTCTATTCTATTCTATTCTATTCTATTCTATTCTATTCTATTCTATTCTATTCTATTCTATTCTATTCTATTCTATTCTATTCTATTCTATTCTATTCTATTCTATTCTATTCTATTCTATTCTATTCTATTCTATTCTATTCTATTCTATTCTATTCTATTCTATTCTATTCTATTCTATTCTATTCTATTCTATTCTATTCTATTCTATTCTATTCTATTCTATTCTATTCTATTCTATTCTATTCTATTCTATTCTATTCTATTCTATTCTATTCTATTCTATTCTATTCTATTCTATTCTATTCTATTCTATTCTATTCTATTCTATTCTATTCTATTCTATTCTATTCTATTCTATTCTATTCTATTCTATTCTATTCTATTCTATTCTATTCTATTCTATTCTATTCTATTCTATTCTATTCTATTCTATTCTATTCTATTCTATTCTATTCTATTCTATTCTATTCTATTCTATTCTATTCTATTCTATTCTATTCTATTCTATTCTATTCTATTCTATTCTATTCTATTCTATTCTATTCTATTCTATTCTATTCTATTCTATTCTATTCTATTCTATTCTATTCTATTCTATTCTATTCTATTCTATTCTATTCTATTCTATTCTATTCTATTCTATTCTATTCTATTCTATTCTATTCTATTCTATTCTATTCTATTCTATTCTATTCTATTCTATTCTATTCTATTCTATTCTATTCTATTCTATTTTCTATTCTATTCTATTCTATTCTATTCTATTCTATTCTATTCTATTCTATTCTATTCTATTATTCTCTATTCTATATCTCTTCAATCTTCTCCTGTTTTTTGTTGTCACCACATTTTATAATCTAGTCTTTTTTTGTTCATATTTGTTGCAATTGTAACATCCCCAATTTACTTTGCTATGTACTATAGGAGAGCGGCTGTTTTGCCAGGAATTCAGATATGTCTGTGCCGAAATAAATGAAAGTACGTATCACACAAAGCGAAGTCTCAAGAGGACTGAATAATAAAGCCTACATAGACAAACCATAATATTCGACAATTTGATCAAAGTAAGATCTAAAAAATGACTATATTTTTTAAACAGCTTTGTTTATAGGACTAGCGGTAACTTCAAATATCCAGACATAAAAATTGATTCGTTTTCATGTGGGGAGTTTATTGAACTCCACATAGGTATTTAATTGAGGATTAATTGCAAACAAATAAACGTGTTTCAACTTGGTCATAGGATGGAAGTTAACAATGTATGTTTTCATGATGCTGTTATTAATAACAATATTAAGATCGAACTTGAGAATACAGCTCCTACCGAAATTAATATTGAAGGAATAGCTGACTGTATTAAGAAACAAATATTGTGCTAATAATGAGAAAAATAATAGAAAATGAGATTAAACTATAAATGTGCTTTATTTCTATTAAACCAATCATGAAATTCTCAGCTGCGATCTGGAATCTAACGGAAAACTTTGTCAAAGAGAATCTAAGCTGTTCAACGAAAAGCTGTTAAATATATTAGTTCTGTTATCTGCACATTTTATGCCTTGTGTTTGTGTTACTTTTTAAGTTTAATTAACCTAAACCAATGGACGGTTGCCAATATTGATCTGTTAAAGATGAAACATGGAGCAAAAACTTGGCTTGGACTATCGACGATCATTCCTTCAATGGTGGAAAAACTCAATGGTGGCATTTTTCTTTTACAATTTAATACAAAATTTATGACAGTTACCCAAATCGGATTTAAGGACTGACTACTATTAAAATATCTTTTAATGTGATATGTACTGAAATAGGAAAAATATATTATCTTTATTATCTCTTGAATTTTGATTATGGCTGTATGTTTGCTTGGCTGATTAAACATGCAGACTCACTGTGGTACATAATATATCTTTATGAAACAACTGTCATATTAAACCTGCCGTATTCTTGTCTATTGAAAACAATAAAATAAACTGGATCCGCATATTCATTAATTATTGCTAAGTTTATAAACTTTTTAAATGATTTAATTCAATACTTTGTAAAGCTTTTCGGCCACAGGTAAATGCCGTACGACCTTTACAAAGTTCTGAGGTGCCAAGTCGGCTGAGAGTTAGTACTGCTGGTTGCCCTTATTCGGGCCGGAATCGCGTTCTCCGGCAAATGCCCAGAAAGTTATATAGTGTAGCAGTGTCTAGAAGTACTCCTAGAAACTTGAGACCGGTTCTGGTTGATTGGATGGTGTTCCTTCTGTTGTGGCGTTGACATCAGCGGCGAGAGACTGCGTGAAAGCTGAGTATTGTCTCGTTGAATATCTGCGACAGCACCATTGAGACTGACACACGCAGAGGTCTAATAAATAGATGTTGCTCCGTCTCACTAGTTGTGCAGCGATAAGATTTGCGTGTCTAAATGACTCTGCGAGTGAAGCAAGTCCAGAAATCAGTGTAGGTGAAAAGTTATTGTGCGCAGCAGAAATCAAACGTGAATACCGACAAGTATGGTAAATGTACCGTGCTTATATAGCGTGAAAACAAATGCTTGCACACCATTAGTTAACGACAAATTTCGCTTGTTTTAATTGGTGCCGCGTAAATTAAATTTGAATTTTATTTATATCATATGTCAGCGAATTCTTCTTGAGCCGTTACAACATTATATCGTACATAAATACGTGATTCCATTTATTAATGTATTGATGCATTGTGTGAGGGACTCATAACTTTATTTTCTTATTGTGTATAGTTATCTGATTTATTAATCTTTTTTGAAGCATAATTTTTGCTATATTACATTGTATTTTCCAGCTCATATGTTGTTTGAATCCAAATAAATAATTATAATTATAGATTATTCTCTTTATTATGTAGTTAGTTCCAAGCACTGTCAAATAGTAATTAAAAACGTTTTACAGGTTATCGTGTATTACTTTGTTTTTAGAAAATGAAGATTGATGTAACATACACATAATATTGGTCTAGTCAGCTAATGAAACGAAAATTGCACTTATTTATTATTTTGTCAAATAATTTAATTGAATCAGACTGAATGCAATCATGATTTCTTGGAAGAGTGGCTGGAACAGCTGTAGTAACTGAATGCAATCTGTTCAAGTTAAACAGGGCGAGTAAAACGCTTGATGTCAGTGATCGTAGAAAGAAACCAAAACCACGAGGCAATTACGAATGCAGATAGAAATCATATCGGAGTGCGTAGTGATGTAAATGCATTGTACTTATATAATTTTCTAATTCTAGGAGTACTTTATTGTCCAATAATCTGTTCCGATCGTGTGCTTTCTCATTGACCTGTCAGTAAAATCAGTCAGCGAAATAACGTTTCTCAGTTGATTTAAATTATAAAACTTCGAAAATATGATCTGACCCATTTCAAAATTTAAATTTATGAAAACAATGGAAAATTTTTCCTCCTGACATTTTATCATTAGTACTCTAAGGGAGGGTTTAATCTCAGTTAAGAAAATGTTTTATGATCTGCCCGTAGCTAAACAAATACATTTATCTTAATATACTGATGCTCGGCGGAATCATACCCATAAATTACTTCACCAATTATATTATGTCCAATAACCGCTAGTTCGTTCTACACTAATGTTACGCGTATTGCTTATTCGAACCATGTGAAGAAAATCATGATTTGATTTAGCGTAAGCAGTGATAATACTGCACGGAGTTCATTGTATAGATATGTCAAAAAACAAAATTTATTTATATGCGATAATTAAACCTTATTTTAGGTTTTACTGTACAGATTTGTGTAATCTGACACCTTATAGTTAGTGAACATTTTCTGATATTGAAAACGTTTTGACAGAACATAAGTGGTCTAAATCCAAATAAAGAAATTATATTATTTTATTCTATTCTATTATAAATAAATGCGATGGCTAAAATTTTTGAGTTTGACAGTGTAAAATGGAAAATTTGGTTTAAATAGCTGATACCAAGTTCAAGTTATGTTTACTGGATAAACTCTATTATTGTTAATAAGAGCATATTCTAAGGCAAAATCAGCTACCGTATGCTTACGTTTTGGTTCGTAACATTTGTGTGACAATTTAATCTGTCAAGTATGTACCTGGTGAAGCTGCTGTTGACATAGGCATCTAGCATACCAAGATATGATGCAGGTGACTAATTATTGACACTAGACAAGGTGTTATTTCTAAGCAGGTGGTCATATGACGTAAATAAAATATGCGTCCAAACATGAGACATAGGGTGCATCTGTGTGGTATGCAATTAACATGAAAATTAAATGTTTAAAAAAAGTATATGAAGTTTACCGGATATTTTCTGCAGAAATGGTATAAAACCAAAAATTGTTCATAAACGCTACACAGTCGATAGCTAAAAATATATAGATATACTGTAACACGCGGCTCTGTGTTACAACCCAACGAAGGTCAATTTTTACAAACGCTGTGCTCTTTAAGGTCAAATATTCTAACTCTGTCCTTAAACAATATTTCTCTTAGCTGTGATTTTAGGAACAATCTCTTTTAGTCTCAAGCAGTTTTAATCGATATTTCTTGAACTGCAATTTTATTTGTAATTAATAGTGTTTTTAGTACAGAAACAGAACCGCGCGACGGATAACACGCGGTGGACTCACTGCGACTCAGTGACTTATTTCGTTGTCAGTTACGGATCTGTGCCACTTCAGAACTTCAGAGAATAAGGTAGATTATAACCTGAGGATGACACTGAACTAAATATTCGTGAGTTTTTGGTCATTGAAGTCTTTATGCGGCTTAGACTCCTTCATTTTAACATGACAGCTTTTACAGCGATGACTTTCTTACATATGCTTCAGCGGCTGACTGCGCTGGATGTGCAAAGGCTGGGTGCGTACTCGATCAAAAATACAAGTGGTCATTTCAGACCACTTGTGCCTAAGCCCAATAACTCCATTTGTGTGCAAAACATTTTCCTCCATAAAGGAGTCAGACTCAGTTGTGACGTATGTTCATACTATCATGTATTTTCAATCATTTGACTATATTCATTCCAATCCAGACATTTGGGTAAGAATAATTTCTTGTGCGCTAAACAGTTTCACTTGATAGACATAAATCATTTTAACTCTTTGCCGTCTAGGAGACGGACAATTTAGTTCAACTGTGAATGGTGTTTAAGACCTATTTTTGCATAATAATCTGTTTTGCAGCTGAGCAACATATATTCAATTTGGACTAACTGTGAATTATATTGCTATTTGCAACATTATATCTAATATACGTATGACCAGATATTTTTGCCTTCTCACATCAACCATCCGAAAAAGATCAGAGACTGATTAGGCGCACGGGTAATAATAATAATAGCCACCATTGACATGTAGGACGGGTATAAAAAATCACGAACCAGATACCAACCCCGCAAAATACCCCAACAATACCACATGTCGCAAATGAGAGTATGAAATATGAATAATGTGGATCCATAAAAGATGATTACTTGTGATGTATAATAGAGAGCAAGCGTGCGTGAAAATCAAATGAGTGATACATAGAAGAAGACTACTTAACAGAAAAATCTATCAATTACACGTTATGCAAATGAAGTTCTGACTTGGTTGAACTTGTTGACATAATGGGCATGAAACACATATAGAAAATTTTATATTGCCAGGATCAGGTGTTTCGATAATAATTTTCTAGATATCTTTGCTTACCATAGTAGATGTTGTATCTTGCATGAAAATTAAAAAAAACATATGTTGTCTAAGTAAAATCAGGTTAGGATAGATATGTTTTAGCGGTACTACCAAAGTTTCGTTACATAAAAGAACTTTCCTTAAATGTTGGAACTGTGAAATAAATTCATGATCTGTTAAGTGTGTTAGGACATTTATAAGATGCTCGGAATAGGAGTTCATGTCAGGACTAAAGATAAAACTTTCATCCAGATATGACATACAGTAGATTGTGTCGTCGCCAAACGCATTGTCTATGAGTGATTAAAATTTTCTTAGTAACGCACTGGAGTTCACAATGTATGTATATGCATTCAAATAAACGAAAATGTGCAAATAAAGTTGTTTTCTCCATATCTTCGTGTTCTTCCGCAGTGTGGTGATAGGTTAGACTAAGATCAATCATGGAGAAAGAATTACTGCCACTAAGTTTTCTCGCCATGTATTTAAAGTAGGCAATAGTTTTTCATCTGCATTTGTCGAAGATTTTACCTTGGATGATATTATATATATAAATATATATATATATATATATATATATATATAATTAGTAAAAAACACATTAATAACAAAGTGGATAATGGTCATTTATTTCGAGACTACTAAACTTAACTTTACAATCTTTAATTTATATACATCCTGGGTTTTAATTTGATTATGTTGGTGGCAACAAATCTGACTCTGTTTTACTTCTATTTCTTGCTTTGGCTGATTAGTTAGTGTGTATGCTTATACGTCTGTGTGGGTGTTTACATTTAAAGGACTTTCTCGCTGTATTGCAAAGTGATGTTTGAGATATGGTCATTCTTGTATTGACAGCTTGATAGTTAACCAACTGTTCACATTGTTGTCTGTTACATGTTATTTTCCCGAGTGCATTCTTTCATTTCACCTTGCTCCGCAATTTTGTTTTCTCCACTTCGAAACAGCCTAGATGCGGATTGCAGTGTTAAATGCTCATATTGTTTCGAAATTTCTGCCTCCGTATGTGCAGCTGTTTTTCCCATCCAGTTTTTTGCTAATCCGATCGAATATTTTTTGAGTCTGGTCGAGGGAGTGTTTGGTCTTGCCTGGATTGCTGTTGGATTTTTTGATTTGTGGCCAGTCGATTAGAATATCGTATAAATGAAACTTTTGAATATTTGGCCAGTTGATTTTTGTTTTTTATAACTTGCTTCATAAAAATATATTGATTTTTCTGATTTTGCTTTATGTAGAATTAAAATATATAATCGGATATAGTTGATTTTCCTGACGGTGCCAAGCCTTTTATAATCAATTTCTTCAGTAAATTTTGCTGAATTCTGTTAATTAATTGCTTCTTTGAACATCCAATACATTTGTTACTGCACATACATGAGGATTTGTAGACAATTAATGATTTTGAGAGAATTGGTAATTTATTTTGACATCTATTCCAAGGCAATAGGCATAATAAAAAAATATATAATTCTGATTAGAACGGCCGACAGCTATAAATTTGAAGATAAAGTGTAGGGGTACTTTTAGCTGTTGCTTTCTAGTTCCTGACTTTGTACCCCTACTACTTCTCAATGGTTGCTATTATTAGTACCCGAGCATCCAATCAGTCTGTTCCTTTTCAGATGGTTAATATTAGAAGGCCAAAGAAAGGTTTCACGTATATATTCCACACAATGTAGCACATATAAATATAAAGTGATTTATGTCTATACAGCGAAATGTTTAGCACAAATGTCTGGATTGGCATGAATATAGTCATATGATTGAAAATACATGATAATATGAACATAGTAAAATGATTTATGTTTATAAAGTAAAATGTTTTATACACAAGTGATTATTGTTACACAAATGTCTGAACAGAATTGTATTTATACCAACGACTAAAACATATGATGACATGTAAAAATCATCGTTAAAAGTTATCATTAAAAATGAAGATGTAAATTGTTTAAAGACTCCAATGATAAAAAACTAACAAAGCTTTAGCTTACTACTTGCAATATTTTCAGTTCATGTCAAACTATTAATCCATTCTTCTATGTGGACACTAAATTAAGTGAAATAAATCCGCAATGACACAACAGATCACCGCGTGATCCTCGCGGATCGCGCGCGGTTCTCTCTATTTATAAAAACACTATTAATTACAAATAAAATTGCAGTTCAATAAATATCGATTGAAACTGCTTGAGACTAAAAGAGATTGTTCCTAAAATCACAGCTAAGAGAAATATTGTTTAAGGACAGAGTTAGAATATTTGACCTTAAAGAGCACAGCGTTTGTAAAAATTGACCTTCGTTGGGTTGTAACACGGAGCCGCGTGTTACATACACCCCCCCGACAGTGAAAATTAGTACACAATGAAGAGGGCTAACCTTACAGTAAATGTTATTGCTCTTTCATGCCGTATAACGACTGATTTTGGTTCTGTCAACACTGATACTGGCTCCTCTATTTCTCGCGTTCTTGGACGGATGGTTAGGTCGAAGTGTTCGAGAAAGTCACGTCCAATGATGTTTCATGTCGTGTTGTCGATGATGAACGGATATTTGAAACATCATTTTGAGTTGGAGAACGAGATTGTGTGTACTCGTACCCCAAACGTCGCTATGTTGGAGCCATTCGCGCAGGTCAGACTGTTGGTGTCGACTGGGTGGGTT
>JAQBSW010007886.1:0-37658 GCA_029291075.1 Eudiplozoon nipponicum
TATGTATGTATGTATGTATGTGTATGTATGCTGCATGCTTCATTTATGTATACATGCATATTTGTATGTAAACATTGTTTATATGTATGCCTAGATTAATCTGTATATCTGAAATACGTAAAAGATTTTGAGTTTCCAAGAAGAGATAGGCAATTCAGAAAAAGAGATCGATTAATTTAGTTTTCGATGAATTGACCGTCAGATAAATGGATATATAGATCGATAACTAAGCAACTAACTAATCAGTGGTTTCGCAGGTGGTGGTAACAATTCTTTAAATCAAAATTTGCAACCTTGATTTAAATATAATAGGATATTATTTATGTCAAGCTTGACTATTTTATTTATAGAACCCTGTTGTGCAACATGTGTCTTTCGAAACCAAAGAATTAGTTTAGTAATGATAAAAGAGTAAAGATCTATAAATATTTTGATTTACAGATGAATGGATAGAAAAATATTTGGAATGAAAGAAGATAAAACGATGAAAATCTTGTTTGATAAATGTATGGAAAGATTGAGGCCTATATACATATATTAATTTTTGAATGTACAAAATGTTTTTTAATTAATATACGCAGAGCTCCGCTATTTCTTCCGCTCGTGATTCTGACTGAAACTATGTACAAGAAGAATTAAGGAGTTATTTTTTGTAAATGTTTATCGGAATAACAGATATAATCTGTTATGAATGGAATTGCAAAAAAATTAGATTTTAAATCAATCCAATTGAAGAATGTAACCCCTAAGAACAATCGTAATACTACAATTCAGTAACTATATTAACAGCAACATAAAAAGCAGAATTGTATCGATACAAACGCTCACCTAAGGCAGTAAATTATCTAAACAAAAAGTAAAATCAGATACCCTAAATGCGTCATGGGTACAAGAAATATTGTGCATATTTTGTTGTTTTATTTATGTCGGGGTGACTATGCGTCTAATAAAGATAAAAAGAGAAAAACCTAATCAGCCAGCAAATATGCGAGCTACTTAGGTGTTGCGAACCTAGTAACAAATTGGTTCAATTATGACCAGAAGGATAATCGAAAGACAGCTTGAACGAACAGTATAATCTCATGCACATTCGTTTCGTTCTAACTGCCGACTCATCACTAGGAGCCGGTATTACTCCCTTTAACCACTATATATTTGGGTGAGGAAAGTGGAATAATAGGACGATTCAATCTCCACTTTCATCTCCCAAATATATAGTGGTTAAAGGACGTAACACCGGCTCCTACTGATGAGTCGCCAGTAAGCACGAAACGAATGTGCATGTAATTATACTATTCGTTCATGCTGTCTTTGGTTTATCCCTGTGGTCATAACTGAACTAATTTGTTACTAGGTTCGCAACACCTAATACATAATTGCATATATATATATATATATTAGTTCTCCGCAACAAACAGTGTTTAATGTAACGATAGTAACTAATAACTCAAACGAATATCGATATTTGACTGTAAATTAACTTGGCTGATTGGAGAAATAATTGAATAATTGTTTGCAACTCTTGAAGTACTGCCCAGAATTTAAAAGTGTTCAGGGCTCAAACCCGGGCACGTCCGCTTCGAAGTCTGTGAATCTAACTCCTGCACCATTCTGCCGCTTGCTACACACAATATTCAGCTATATACACACAACTGTTTCTTGGTAACCCTTTCCTTCAGGCGGAGTCTGTTAAACATCTCTTTAAATCCAAGGTTCTATCTTGCCTTTCCCAATCTATTATTGTAGAACAGACAGCACGCTACCTGTGAAAGAGGTATTGAAATTAAAATTTATATAATTAAACCATTGCTTGCTCAGCTGGTGTCGAAATGTTATTCCTGACAATATTCTTAAATTTATTTTATCTCCTTTGTTAATAATTTACACACCAAGTTTTGTTTGAACAACGCTTTTCCTGCACGGCTTCATTGTTTGCTGTAGGCTATTGTCTTTTGAGTTGAAGCTGCTATTAATCGGCCTGACGTTTCGGGTGGTCTTGGGCAGACACACAATCAGCTGTATCACACGGTCACACCAAATTTGGCAAACAAAGGAATAACAAAAAATTTGCGAAAGTTCTCTTAACACTTATAAGTTATCCGACAAGTAGATGTATATGAAGAAATCTATTTTAATTCATAATTTAGCACAGAATGAGAGTCAAAATTACGACACAGACTCGCTAGTCTACCAGCATTTGCTAGCTATTAAATAAAATAATTTTTTTTTATTTACTAATTAATTGCCGATGAATTATAACTTGTATTTATAATTATTTTCACATTAGTAAGGAGCATCTATAATTTTAATTGTTCATTTTCAACTCCGCCTTCACCCGTCAGATGGCTCCAATTTTCATAACGTTTCATAAATGCCTTGGCCTCTGTATCAGGTGGAATTTGAAACGAAAACTTATGTAAACATTTCTCAAGTAGTATAGATGTGTAAAAGGATAAGCACCAGTCACACAGCTTGGAAAACTGTCGTGTCAGTTGAATGGGTTACCGTCTGTTGACATTCGATGATCATTATGCGAGCACTTGACGCGAAACTGACTGCTGATGACATAACAATAGATTTATAAGTCATGGTAGATAGGTTTCTTCATAAAGAGAACGTTATATAACCTTTTTAAAAATTTGCTAGGTATCCAAACCCTGGTCCCGTCTGCTTCTAGACCTAGGGCTCTGTACACTACGCCACACCGCAGCACGAAATAAGCTCCAGTTTTTCAGATATTTAATAACAAAGATGTTTATTAGGCATTCTTTCGTTCAAGTTGAGCCTATATGGCATTCTTCAGACAAAAATTCAACTTTGCACCCGATCCGTCATTATAGAACACACAAAACACTTCCACACGAAGTGGTAATCAATACGCGTGTTAAGGAATTTAATAAAACAAATGATACAAACATATATAGAAAATAAGTAAAGATACTTATACACCGTTTTTGCCGATATTTAGATTGATAAAAATATATTTAAAAAAATATATATATATATATATATATATATATATATATATATATATATATGCTCGTATTTATATTCTGTCGATTTTCAACATAGGCATTACTATCAAGGTGAAAGCACTGTTCATCAATACACCGGTTTTACTTATTATAAACTATATTACTGTCCCGAATTTCTCGCGGACGGAATTCGGATCGGAGCATATTGCTTCCAGGTCTGGGACTACCTACCGACAACTATACAGTATACTATTCTAATTTGAAGTCATCTACCAACTTATCTTTTCTGGTTAGAATCTCATAATTCCCGAAGACCTAACTGACTAACCACAAACTCTCACTAAAGAACATACACAATGTCACTTCAGACAGTTAAATTGATTTGAATTCTTATGACCAATATTTAGATTATGCGCATTTTTACAATATAAACTAAATATTGTATCAGTCACCGTAGGTAATTCATCCAACAGAGTGTTTTCACTCTTATAGTAAACTCTTCAACTTCTGTCCATCTTTAGATGCTAATGGGATTCAAACCAGGACACATATGCTATCTAATATTAGATTTCTATAATGACAGATGTTGAGCGACTAATTAGAACTTCGGGAATTATGATATTCCAAATGGGTCTTATTTGTCGGAAACGTTGACCAGAAAACGTAAGTTCGTGTATGTAGAATTAGAATTGTATGCAGTGTGTGGTACGGGTGGAGCAATAGATGAAGTCCCAAACTCCGAGGCAATTGTACCACGATTGGAGCCTTGTCCGCGAAAATTTCTGGACAGTTCCAGATCTGTTCCAAGAAACCACAAACTCGGTCTATTTTACGAAGCGTGAATCGCCAGTATTACCGCGGTGGGAGTATCAACTAAATGAATCCTAGAACAGATCATGTACGCTACAATTATGACAACTGCTTATCGGGTGAATAATAAGGACGAAAATGATATTGTTAAACAATTGCGTCAACCAACTCATGCAATTTCTAGCTTAAACCGAAAGCGTACCTATAATATTATTATTATATTATAAGGTAATGGTATATATATATATACTTTAGAATTTTGTTTTGTACATTTTGTCAGTATAAACGTAAACATTGCACCAGATAGCACAGGTGATTCCACCAATGGACCGTTTTCGTTTTTATTGTGAACTCTTCCAGTTCTTACCGTGGCAAAATTCTGGACATTACTTGAAGAGTTCCCAGTAAGCACGAATCTTGTCTACTAGATAATTTTATATAACTAAACGACCATTAATTGCGCGTCCGGTGATAACTATTACTGTAATCAAGTTTGCGATCTTGATATAAAAACCTGACCCATTATGTACATACATTTGTTAGACCAAAATTATTGTATAGTTTGAGAAAGGAAATTCATCCTTATTGAGAACTCACCACGTAATGGCCATAATTATCCACGGCAAAGTGGCTAGGTGGCTAGCGCACTCAATTCCAAAGCAGAATTGCCCAGATTCAAGACCTGTCCGCGGCAAATTCTGGCCAGTACGTGATAAGTTCCCAATAAGGAGGAAACCATTCTTCTGGATGAATTGCCTTTCTCACACTATACAATTGTTAGTTTATACTTAAAAATGTATGCACATAATGGATCATTTGTTTATACCAAGATTGCAACCTTGATCAGAGAACTAGAAAAGTTGCTTTTTCTACATTATAATTTGCTTAGTTTAATATAAGAACAATAATTTGGATCCAGTTTGTAGAACAGGTATTAGCACCAATCCCATTATTTAAATATTTTTTAGTATAACCTAAGCATTCTGTAAAAAAGCAAATGCTATTTATCCAGTAGATGGTTCCACCATATTAATTGGTGGATTGATTGTTTGACATATACATTGATTGCGCGAATGATAGCTTAACGGAGGCATGGTAAGTTACATTCCCAGCTTTATTCATTTAGTATTTATTAGATTCCTCCTTATATAGTTGTTGTTATTGTTTTTTGTTCTCCTTCCTCGTTTTGTTATTCGTATGCGGTTTTATACAACAATAATGTGCATATATATGAATATATATTCATATATATATATATATACTACTATATATATATATATATATATATTCATATATATGTATATTATAAATTATAAAATAGTTTAACTTTTCTTATACAAAAATTTTGAAGCACGAACACGCAACATCAACATTTCGATTTTGTTAATGTTATTGAAAATTTCCATGAGTATTTGTGACCTGGCGACTTTGAATATGTATTCTGTTGGATCAAAATTTTCAATAAAATCAAATTTTATTTCATACCTAAACTTATTTAATTATAGAAGTTTTTCATTTATTAGCGATTTTCAACACATAACCGAAACAATGTTAAACTACGAATTGGCTAAGCCAAGAACTAAATTTCATTTTGTTGATATGAGCATATTCAAAGTAGTATAAAGAATGGTCTTTAACAGACGAGTGCCTTCAGCCTTTTGTGTATTATATACATTTTGGGTTTTCAATTGATTATGCTAGTGGTAACAAATCTGACTCGCTGTGCAAAATACAAATTTGCGCAACAAGGTGAAACGATCAACTACACTGGGAAAAATAGCACTCGTACATGTAACAGCGAACAATGCGCACAAATGGTTAATTCTCAAGCCATCAAAACAATAATGACCAGATCTCAGACATCACTTTGCAATACTGCGAGAATGACCTTTACATGCAAACACGCACACACACAAACACAAACGCATACACACTTACCAACCAGACAAAACAAGAAACAGAAGTAAAAGCGAGTCAGATTTTTTACCACTAGCATAATCAGTTGAAAACCCAGAATGTACATAAATGTATGATTGCATAGCGATGATTAGTATTTACGAAATAAATGGCCTTTATCCACTTTGTTATTAATGTGTTCTTTCTTCCTAATTATAATTATACTGTGTAATATTAAAAGGCATGGACATTATAAAGATATATATATATATATATATATATATATATATATATATATATATTGTAACGACACAAATTAATGGCCGACATATTGCGTAAATTAAATTCAAATTTATTTACGTTGCACCAATGAGAAAAAAGCGAAATTGCCGTTTAACCACGTTTAACCAATAGTGTGCAAGTAGACATATTGCATGCTATTTAAGCACGGTAATTTACCATGCAAGTCAGTTGGTCGTATCTGCGTTCTGCCTCGTGTTACACATGTGCGTGCTGTCGGCTGTCAATACCTACGCTGGATATTGATTTGTTTCACCAACAATTGGCAACATCCGTGACTCACCGTGTTGCTCTTCAACCAGCAAGACGAGCCAATTAATGCAGAACTTCAACGAAGTTATCCACATCGTGATAACAACAGCAGGAACCACAACCAGAGTCCACCCAAGGAACAGAACGCCGCCAAGGCCCTGTTAAGGGCCCCCCTATCAGTAACTAATCTCTATTCAGAGCACCTTAACCGAGTTTGTAACGTCGTACGGCATTTACTTGAAGCCGGGGCGTTTACAATATATATATATATATATATATATATATATATATATATATATAAACAACCTTTACTACATGGAATAACATTTTCTAATAAATCTTATTTCTACAGTCATTATTCTGGATTCGTTAGTTTATTCGTTCATTCAATACTAACTGTACATATGTCGTTTATAAATAGTTCGTAGAGTTCATTAACACTACGCCTGTTCCTTTGTCTGGCTTGATGAGTCTTATTTGGTTGTTTCGTTGTAGCGCATTTAGTTCCTCTAGATGTCTTTTGGTGACCAGTTTATTGAATTAGAATGTGCGCATATATTGGCCATATGCAATACGGAGGTCCGATTTAAAGAGCGAGATGTCGTAGTTTTCCGTTGATTTGTGTTTTGTAGCATCTTCAAAAAAGCATTCCATTTGGATTGGATGAACGAATATACTAACGATCTAGAATACATCAATATTAAATGTAAGCTCATTTGATGAGTACAAAAGCAACAGTAAATTCGTCTTTTAGGTGAGCCTAAAAGAAGTAATCAAATTCATTCAATAGCGATTAGTGACAACACATCTGCAGTTGAGCAGCGCAGTAAGCATAGCACGTCCAATGTACATGGAGTTGCATTACAGAATCCGTGTGTGCTTAGAAATATTTTTTTTAATATGTGTATTTCTAGAAACCAGAGAATAAATACGAGAATATAATATAATTAAACAATAATTGATTGCGCGGGTGGTGGTAACAGTTATTTAAATCAAGTTTTCGAGCATTAAGTAAACACCAATCCCATTGTATTTAACCAGTCGTCGAACAACATAACAAAACTACTACATTGTTCGACGACTGGTTCAATACAATGGGATTGGTGTTTACTTTAACCTCGCAAACTCGATTTAAAGAGAATATAATGTTAAAAAACTAATTTTATTTTTGCTCATGGAAATTTCACTACAAAATGCGAATCGAAAATATGCTAAAGCCTATGTATAAAATCTAAATTTGAAAAATTTGTTCAAATTGACTTACACGAAGGTTTTTTAGTCTCTCAAGCTGTTTTTTTAAGTCGGTACATTCCAAATGCAGCTTTTCATTAGCCTCCTTCAATTTGTTCAAACGCGTTTGTTTTTGGTCTGTTTGTCAAAAAAACATTTATATTTACCGATGTAAATGACAATTATTTCTTTATTTAAATTTAAGGTATAGTAAAAACTTGCCCAAATCTCATCAACTTTGCAATTTTACTTCATAATCTAAAGTTGAAGAAGGTATGACACCATATTTTTTCTCTTTGTTAAAGTGATGAATTTTATCGAAATAGATATTGATCTCAAACAGTCCAACTAGGTATGAACTGAAATCCCGCTCGCATTCAATATGATATTTGACGCATTGCATTGCAGTCTCAAGAATTTTGGTGCAGATCACCATACATGAATGCAGATTAACGTAATATTATAAGCCTTGCTAGCATGAAGTTTTCATCAATTTACAAAAATCTACACACATTTTACAGAAATGCAATGAATTTTTCTACAAGCACCTCGCATGCCACCTGCCCTTTGAATTTAAAATCTTACCTTCATCCGTAGTATGTTCGAACTTTCAGCATCATGGGAAATTAACGTAGATTTTCGAAAATCTCCATATATTTTGCTAGAAGCTTGGCTGTTCAATTAAGCTTATATCTGTTTCAGGTTTATTCTTGTTTCACATTCCGGAAAATGTGTGTGAAAATCGACAACGGTTAACTGCACGCCCGATTCGACATACACGTTCTAAAACGAACGACATTCTTGATGTAACCACATGATCTATAATCAGTTGCTACATGACCCTTTTAAGTATACAGTTTTCTGTGTTTGAGAACAACATGTGGCGCAACAGTACACACGCAGCTACCAAGCTGTTGTTCAACATTATAGCTGTCCACTGCGTTTTACGTATAGATGCAACCACGATGAAGAACTCTATCGCTTGAGTAGCCAACATGTGCACAAATGTCAAACACACCAAGACTGTATTTAAACATGTTGATCTACTTAGACGAGAACGTATGTTAGAGTTTAAAGCGTTTTCCTCTAAGCTGTTCTGCGAATAATGAAAGTACATGCATATATAAGGAAAAGACAACGTTGATTAAGATTTCTGACATTGATTATTGTATTTAACCAGCCGTTGAACAACATAGAAAAACTTCGCCAGTCGCACGCAATGACACGTTTCGACCTTCTTTGATCACCATCAGAGTACGACGGCAAACTAACTAGCGAGGATCAAACCGCAATTCATATATATGGAAAGCAAAAATAGATATGCGACTCTCACTTCAACTAATCTCGTATACATTGTACTCGATTGTAAATTTAGGTTGCACAATTTCTATGTAGTCACGAATATAAACGGATTACAGCTTTCGCCACAAATAAATATATAGGCAATACAATTATACAGTAATTGATTGCGCGGGTGGTGGTAACAATGCATTCAATCACGTTTGAGAGCTTGAAGTAATGATCATCAGAGCACAACAAACTGACTAGCGAGGATCAAACAGAAATCCATATATATGGAAAAAAATTGCTTTCCTTATATATGCAATGTGGATTGATCCTTGCTAGTCAGTTTGGCGTTGTACTCTGATGATTATAGAAGGTCGAATCGCGTCAGTGCGTGCAACTGACGGTAGTTTTTCTATGTTGTTCAACGACTGGTTAAATAAAATGGAATTGGTGTTTACTTCAAGTTCACAAACTTAATTTAAAGAATTGTTGCCACCACCCCCGCAATCAATCACTGTTTAATTGTTTTGGCTATATATTTATTTGTGGCGTAAGCTGCATGCCGTTAATGTTCGTGACTGCATAGAAATTGTGTAACTGACATTTCCAGTCGAGTAAAATTTACGCGAGACTACTAGAGGTGAGTGCCGCATATCTTATTTTGCTTTCCATATATGTGCAAAGCGGTTTAATCTTCGATAGTCAGTTTGCTGTCGTACTCTGATGATGATCGTGGAAGGTCGAAACGCGTCAGTGCGTGCGACTGGCAGTAGTTTGGTTATGCAGTTCAACAACTGTTTGAGTATAATGGGATTATTGTTTATTTCAAGTTCGCAAATTTGATTTAAATAATTGTTACCCCCACCAACGCGATCATTTACTGTTTAATTGATTATAGTAGACGTCCTTAAGCATTCCATGAAGTCAGCTGCCTAAAGAGATTCATTCATTTTAACAAGCTTCAGTTCCTGAGCCAAGGACAATAATTATAATAAGATGTCCTGACGCCAATAAAGCTTGGATAAGTATGATGCATTCAAATCTGTAATACTCTTAGTATCCTGAATTGTAGTTTTGGATACGACACATATATCAATTCGTTTTTTGCACTGATGATGATCTTTTTCAACAAATTTGAATACCGGCAGTTTTGGTATTTTGCGGAATACTCATTAATGGAACATATGTTTACGTCAAATACTTAAACGTGATTGAAAACATTGTACTCAATCCACCTGGGTAATTAAAAGACTGTTTTAATTATAAAATGTTTATAATATTGCTGAAATAATTAAAAATATATGCGCTGCATACCCAGTTCCAGTTTCAAGCCGTCTCTTTCTTCACGCATTGCTTTTAATTGGTGTTTAAGATGAGCGACATTTCCTGATGAGGTAATTGATTCATGTTCGTTCACCTGTTGTTGTGTCATGTTGGTGGAAGATTTCTTGTCAGCATTAGCAGGTGTTGGCTCGGAAACGTTAAGCTCAGCTTGTGTTAATAAATCACGTCGCAAGTCGCTCAAAGCCTTTGCCAAATTCTACAATGTAACAAAATGACCAAGTATTATGATATAATTATTACTCAGTTAGTCAGAGGAAAACTCAGGCATTTTATAGATAATTTATTGATTGTTTATAGATGAATTTTTTTAAAGTCAATTAAACTGAACTTCTCAAAATTTTAATTGCGTTTTGACAAGTTGAAGATTTTCAAATGAATAATTGTACTTCTTTCATTGAAGAAAATAGGTTTTTTTCAAGTTAAACGACTAGGTCTACAAGGAAGTTGAAATCGTTTCGCGCGTTTCACATCTATTTATTTGCTTTTTTAGGCAGTAACTTCTTAGCATGGCCCAGCTTCCAATTTATTTGATTAATGAGTGCAAGTCTATCCATATTGTTTGATCATTTTGACAGTTATGCTGCCCGTATGCGCGTATCGAATAGTTTTGGTATCATTTTTTATGGAGGTCCAGCCGTAAGTCACTTATAAGTTGCGATAATTTCATTTATTCTTGTCGCGCTTTCCTTATGATTATTAGCTGCAACGTTGATTTATTTAAACCAAGGTTGCAAGCTTGATATAAACACCGATCGCATTATATATACGTTTGTCGATATAAACTAAGCGTTCTACAAGGTAGCAGAGGCAATTCACCCAGGGGACCCGTTTCGTACTCATTGGAAAATCTTTAACTACTACCCAACAAATTGCCACTGAAAGAGCTTGAACCGGGACACGTTTGATTCGAAGTGTGTAACTATATACCCTAAGCTACCCCGTCACGGAAAAATTCGGGCCAGTAGATTAAGAGTTCCTAGCAAGGACGAAACCGTGCTACTGGATGAATTGCCTTTGATAACTTATATAATGCTAAGTTTATACTGAATATATATATATATATATATATATATATATATATATATATATATATATAGGTAATTCAGGTGTTTATATAAAGCTTGTAACCTTGATTAATATAAGTGCCAGTACCACCAGCGCAATCAATGAATGTGCAATTGTATTAGTCTTAAATTTAATATCATTTTCCCATGTAGCGTCTATAATAACAGATAGGGTGTAACTAGTTGGATCTTCAGTTCTAAATTGTTGCTACATTGACTCAACCTGAATGACGAGATAACTGAAGCTATTAGTTAGAATACAACTGAAAATTGTCTGTATTGTGAGGTAGGGTGTCTCATTCGTTAGTGTCACAGATTCGGAAATAAACGTACCCATGTTCGAGCCCTCTCCGCGAAAACAATTCTGGACAGTACTCGCAAAGTTCCCAAAAGGAACGAAACAGATGTACTGGACGAATTGCCTTTGCTACCTTATAATATGCTGAGGTTATGTTGATAAACGTATACATAATGGGTTTGGTGTTTGTTTCAATCATGAAACTTTAATTTATATAATAATTGTCACCACTTTCAAATCATTGAATATATATATATATATATATATATATATATATATATAATTAAATAATTTCCAACGTTGCTTTTTTAAATTTTTAATGGACAATCGAGGTAGCTAAAAGTACATAATGCATCTTCTCTTTTGTGGTAATTCGAATTATGCTGTTTTGTTACTGGAAAGCTTGGACGTTAATAATTTGTTATTTTTGTTCTATGAACATTGATTCATAGACGGTTTAACGGACAATTTTGACTTGGTTTAAGCAGAAAGGAAAAATTATATGTTCTTATTGGATGTCTGGATTAAAGAGTAGCGGCTAATTAATCAACCAATGCTACTGGTTTCTTTTTGAAATTTTGGAGCAGATATTGTTTAATTTTTCATCAGTTATTCTATTTTCAGGCTACCGAACACTGACGTCTACATGTTAACAATTGGAGATTTGAACAAAATATATAAGTTAAGCTTTAACATCCAAATACTAAACTAACTATTTGTTAAACTTTTCATTTGGTTTTACACTGGAAATGTTACATTTTGCGATAAATTATTCTTCAGTTTGCAATTTCTCGGAAATGTCCTAGACAATGTAGTCAAATGTAACTTTTTCTTAAACGATCCTCCGTTACATGAAATCTCGCAAAACTTTTGAGATTTTATTGAATGAAATTATAATGACATAGTTTGATTGTGTAAATACTGCCAGGATAGAATAAGCATGGCATAAGGTAGCAAATAAAACTAGTGTTCACAACGGGGTTCGTTCCAATTAGGCAATTTCCAGTAGTAACCGGGATTTCTACAAATAGAACTAGAAATAGCGATAATTTGATGCATGTTCATGAAACCTCTACCAAGCGCCTCGTGAATTTAAAATCAATTATTAGTTCAAACATTAACTTCTAAAAGCATATCAGGTCTGGTTATTTGAAATTTTTGGTTAAAAAGAAATTACTTTGAGTGTTCAACAAATTTAATGACGGCATAACATTTTTAATGCAATGAAAAGAGCAGCTTCTGTGGCATAAGAAATGAGTAAAGGCCTTCGGACAAAATGCTCAAATGTTCGATGCCTTGTCGCAGCAAGTCTTTCCACTACAGAGCACAGCCTAGCAAATAACGAGACCTTGTTTACTATATGAACAATATTGCACATCTTATATAATAATTAGATGTTTTACAAAAAAAAAAAAATAAATAAAATTAAGTCCATTAATTTAATTTAACATTAAATTTAAGGTTAAAAAAGCTTTAGATTTCGAATGAAAGATTGTGGTTCACTATTTGACAATTCAAATTCATAAAAAACTAACGTTGGTTCATCCTAATTTAAGACGCATAAAATATTGACAATTACAGTGTTTCATTGATAAATATTGAAAGAATTTTGTGTGAACTAAATAAATAATTTTGTGTATTTAAACGTCGTATGAATTTTCAGTACTTAGAATTTGATGATAATTTTCTCTCAACATGTCTAAATCCTCAAACCTTTAAGACAGTATTCGATAATTTACAATCTCAGCTAGTATAATAAACAGACTATCAGAAATATTTAAGAACCGTATTATAACAGGTTCTAGCCTACCATCATATCGCTCACAGTGTCCCCGTCAGTGGTTACACAAACTTGATTTAATGAATTGTTACCACCATCTGCGCAATCAATTATTGATCCCCGATCAGAATCAATCCGCTTACAGAGTCCCGTTCCCTCATCGCACGTCAGACTAAAATCCAGAAAACCTAGCAGACGTCCGCCGTACGATCGGTATCTCGAAGTGACCACTCCTAGTATCTGGTGCATAAATCATCGTATGTGAAGACACGAAACTAGAAAGTTTATAAAAAAACTGTCAAGATGACATCTTATGGGAATATCCTCGATGACTCACGGGCGGCTTATCCAAGAATGAAGCTCAAAGCCACAAACAAATTTCCAGCACAGGTAAGGCAGACGTGTTAGATTTCTTTTACTCGAAAACGCTGGTCATTAATGGTTGCTACCGATCTCCTTGCGCGGATCGAATTTAAGGTTGATAGTGGTGCCGCAAAATCATTAGCAACACCCAATTTTGCAATAAAATGCAGCACGTGTTTATTCTAAACGTCACTAATGAAGTTGTCTGAAGTAAATGGCGCACAGTTCCCGATCTTATATCAGCATATCACCAGAAACCATCAGACGAAGAAAGCATAGAAATGCAAGCAGTCAATACTCATTTTGATTTATATGTATAAACGACAATGCATTTTGGTGAGTGCAATGCACCACACATATTTGAAATCAATGAATGAAGTATTAGTAAAACTCCCACGCACCTATTTCTATTTATATGATGCTATAATAGACTCTGATGACTTAAAGCGGCATTTAACAGACATTAGAGAGACGTTCGTTTGTATAGATCAGTTTGGTCTAGTATTGAACATAGAAAAATGTGGTTTGACACAGGAATAAGTAAAGTTCCTAGGTTATGCAATCAGAAATTGTGTTATAAATACCCTAAAATACAAGGTCGCGGCTATAAAAAACGTTTCTGTCACTGGCAATCACTAAATAACTGTACAGTTTTTTTGGTATGTTTAACAAGTATCTTTCTTGATGGTGCAACCACAAGCAAGGCTAATTAGGCATTTCCAAGGGTCGAAATCGCCAAAGTCCGACGCGCGTCTTCGTTAGTATACATTCGATCAGCTTATGCTGCTAATATAATGTATCATAGAAATTGTAGACCGAGGCATAAGACGTGCCTCTAGGTGCTACATAAGAACAAGAAGTCGACGGTAAATTGTACTCGATTGCATCTTATTCGATAAAATTGAATGCCTCAAAAACGAAATATTTGGCAATATCCGGCCTCTATTTTAAATGATATCTCCATTATAATCACATCGAAGCGAAGATCAACAGAAAGAATCTCAGAATTAGGCGCAAAATGTAATTAGGTAAACGATCCACCTGAGGTAGCTTAAATATTTTAATCAGTTATGTAAAAGTCAAACAGTACTTGATGGCAAATTCTTTATGAGGCATTGAAATAAATTCAATTGTGCATCGTTAAGCCGAATTGTCGGCATGACACGGCATAATGTCGATGCAACGGACAGACAACGATTCACGAACCAGTTTACCTGTTTCAAGCTAGGCAATGTGGAAGTCATCCCACAAAACATTGAATTAAAATTGGCTCACTAGAATGTGTGTGCGTGGTATTTGACGAATACAATAATTTGAGTCATCCGGGGACGGCAATGGAATATTGTTGCAAGGATTTTTTATAGCTGAACATCAGGCGCGATACTACAACGTGGGTAAAAGCCTGTCGTGCATGCTAACTGTCCAATGTCTTTTGACATGAGCATTCTGAATTTTGCCATTTCGAACTGCTTAGCGCAAGTTTAAGATTTATTCACATTGACATTATTACTCTTCTTATTGTGAATGAATTTCAATCCTGCATGACTATAATTTAACATCACAAAAGACGGTTCGTAGAAATACCGCTAACTAGTCAAAATGCGTTCTTATTACACGTGGTGGCAAAGTTTTGTGTATCAGATGGAGTAGTTGATGATTAAGGTGCCAACTTAATGATTCGCATTTTTCAAGAGAATTTACAATTAGTAGCAGTCGATGTGCGAAGAAGAGCAACGTTTAATCCTAAATGTGACGGTAATGTGGTATGTTTACATCGTGAGTTAAAAGCGGCGTCATGTGCACATCGCAAACAATCTGACCGGCTTCCCGTTAGTACTACTCGGAACGCGCTCTTGGTTTCGTGATAGTATATCGGCAACAACTGCGCAAGGCACATTTGGTCATAATCCGTAAGTCCCTGCAAATCTGATGAGTGGGTTTGAGGTTAATGATGAGCCACCATCGACCGTAGTTAAGTGGCACTTACAGCGTGTTCTAAGCAGGATCCCAATTATAGCATAAAATGATAACGATCAAGAACAAATGTCATCATCTTGAAAAAAGGCAACTAGCACTTCAGAGCACCAAAAGCAAAGTAGCACGATAGGAATTACTTCAGAACACACACACGAATCGAAAGCAAGATCCCTCTGCGAGTTTGATTTAAGGTAGATCAAGACGACGTGAATTTTTGCGGCGTGTTATATAACATGGCTCTTCTGTAGACCTATTTATTCCAATGATATTTTAAGGACATTCTCATTCCTACATTTATAGAACTGTATCTTAAGTGTTATGGTTAAGCTTATTAGTTGTCATTCTGATAAGTTAGGTATAGAGTTCATTTTGGTTAGTCATTTAATTTTTCCAAACAATCGTTTCGGTTGTTTTAATTACTCTCACCCGTGCACAATTTCTGAGATTTTATAGTGGTTTTGTATTGTTCATTATGTCGTGCGTATAGTTTTAGCCTGTTAGAAGCAAAAACATAGGACCAATAATTCCGTATGCTGACCTTATAACGCTTGACTGCTATCAAGCACATACACACACAAACGAATTTTCTCATTTGTATTATCTTAGTGATATTTTTGTTTTATAGATATTAGTTAAACAGTAGTCATTTCAACATCGCGCCATGGTATACTATTTTTGTTTATCTAGAACACTTGGAATATTGGGTTTTGATCTGCATATTTGAAAATTGTGTCAAATATAAATTATTATATTTACAATCTGCATCATTTATTTAAAGTTGACCATAAAATAAAATAAATACAGTTTTATAATACTTAATAATATAATATAATAAAATATAATATAATATAATATAATATAATATAATATAATATAATATAATATAATATAATGTAATATAATATAATATAATATAATATAATATAATATAATATTATAATAATATGTAAAGTATAGTTCCAAAAATTAAGATAGGAGTTTTACCATATATATATATATATATATATATATATATATATATATATATATATATATATATATATATATATATATATATATGTATATATATATATATATATATATATATATATATATATATGTATATATATATATATATATATATATATATATATGAATATAGCACACTAAATTCCTTATGACGACAAGAAGCATTTAATAACAGAGTGTACGATTCGTATGATAATAGACGATTTATTTAGAGCATAATCAACTACACACTATAATCTTTCATTTGTGCGCATTCTGAATTTCTATGTGATTAACTGGACGATAGCTGGAACGACTTTCCGTTTAATATCTAGTTGTTGATGATGATTTATTAACGTGAGACTTGTGAGCTCGTGGGCCTAAGGAAGTCATTCTATATGTATTAAAAAGTAACGTATGAGATCTGGTGCCTCGCGTGTTGATGAACTAAACTTTGATCAATCGTCTTTTTTGTTCGCTATTGCATGTACATATGTTTTTCGTGTAGCACTTTCTGTGAGATTTATTTTGTCTAAACTGTAAAAACGCATAGTGTGCCAATTACAGTGTCGATTGCTCAGAGTCTGTGCCATTTCTTCCACTGTTATTGATGATAATGATGTCATTTACATAGCTGCTTTTACTTCAGTTATTTCTTAATTCGATCGAATATTTGTTGAAACTAATCTAAAATGTGCTTGGATTTTAGTTTATGCCAGAAAATTGCCGTACGTTTGTATGAATCGTGGCCGGAAAAGTAAAATATCATGCTGATGGAATGTTTGAATGTTTGGGCCTGGCGTTTGCTTTTATGAAAAAAGATTCTTATGTGTATAATACTTTTGAGCCTTCGCTTTTTGTAGAACTGAGAATTTTGCAAAATTAATTGGGTGTCCAGTTTCAAAATATTCTCGAAAATGCTTTTTGTTAACGCTGACAGGCCTTTTTCAATGAACGTTTAATGTTGAATTCTGGTTAACTATTACTTTTTCGTGCGTCTAATGTATTTGCTATGAAAAATATATGAACATTTTTGAACTATGAAAAATTTGGAGGAAACTAGCAATTGATCCATGTCACCTAACATCATCATTCTTTTTGTGCTGAATGTGATGTTAATTTAATGGTTCTATCTAACCGTTGTGTAATTATTAAGGTTGGTAGGTCACCTCAAAGTGTTAAAATTAGAAATACGTTCTCGTCGGGAAAAAATTACCTTAAGAAATTATATTAGAATGTTGCAAGGGGGTTCGGCATTACACCTTACATGGCTGAAATATGCATGCAGTTTCCTGAGCAGAAGAGCCTAAAAACTCAGGTGGCCAGTATTCTCCTTATAACGGGTATGTAGATGCTCTATTATTGTTCATTCCAAATGCAACAGATCCCGCCATAATAATGAAAAAACCATTGAAGCTGATCGAGACATCGAATTCCCTCTATTAATGGATAAATTCGACACTTTTCCCTTGAACATCTAATTCACACGAGAAGAAAATTGTTATTAGACCCTGGCAATACATAAAAAATCAACTTACACTGGGCAGTACAACTGGCACAACAGTAGTGTGCCAAATTTTAACATAATAAGCCTCGTTAAGAACCTATAAAACTTAATCAAAATTATCTACTATGACCACAAATTCGAGGAAGAACTATGCGGAGCTGTTCATATATGACAATATCAGATCAGTTATTATAATCAAGGTTGCGGTCTTGATATAAACACCTGACCCATTAATTACTTACATATGTCAGTATGAACTAAGAATTGTATAGTGTATAAAAGGCAATTCATCTTCTACACTATACAATTATTAGTTTATACTGACATATGTAAGTAATTAATGGGTCAGGTGTCTATATCAAGACCGCAACCTTGATTATAATAATTATTATCACCACCCGCGCAACCAATGTTCGTTTAATATCAGATCAGGTTTGATTCGTACTAAAGAGGATAACAACAAAAATGTTTTCCAAAACTTTCCATTTAGAGGCGACCTCCCAGATTTAAGATTTGATTTTTGATTCAATCGGATCACTAAGGCGAAATCCTTTGATGCAAAAGTTAACATCACATAAAGCACACAAAGAATCATTATACTAAATCCCAAGGGTGCATTGTTAATACTCTTCAAAACTTCTACTGTCTACAAAGTTGCATCTACCTGCGGTGGCATATAAATTGGACGTACGATAAAGCAATTGATCAATATAATCCAACAGCATATACCGCAAAATAGAGTAATAGAGTCTGGAAACATCACAAAAATGAGACATTTCATTGCATATATTTGGTTCGGTCATCCAGCTAATTCAAAAAAAAATTTCAGTTATTTCTATAAAACAAAAAAGATCCGGCCTAAAGATTTAGAAGTTCCACCAATATGATACTTTACTCGACTGGTCACGAATCACACAAAACTAATGGTAATTTTGCTAGCAATTTAAAACTCTAATTTAAAATATCCAATTTACTTATTTTATTACAGTTTTCCGTTAAAATGATTTGTTCGTATTTCTGGCGTTGACTGTATTTCAGCCTATTTTACTAAGCACGAAAAAAGGTAAAGAAAAACGTATATTTTAAAATTAGTAGTGTTTTGTGAGTTATTAGCGTATATCTTAAACACCATTTACTGCATTTTTACTCTTCACTGTACATTTTGGATAGTAATTGGTTCTTATGAGATCAGGCAATCAGCATCGCAGATATGTGCTAATTTACAACATGGTTGGTTTTGCACATCTGTCTGCCTAACACATCCAGTTTACCTGACAGCTTTTAAAAAAATGGATTGCATATCTAAATACCTGCTGCTGTTTCTCCTTTTCCGCAAGTTCTGCTTTCATCCGACTTATTGCCTGCCGTTGCATCACAGAAGGCGCTCTAGTCGCTTCGGCACGCCATTTCTCTGCCTCTATCATTAAACGGTCCACTTCACGTGTTTGTGACTCGACAGCCTCAAGGAGACGATTGTTTTCGCTTATCAGACGTTCCCGCTCCTCCGCTTGCTTTTGTTCCATGTTTTGAAGTTCATTCTATCAGTGAAAAAATGTAAAAACACCATTTCAATAGAACAGATGAAAGGAAAGACGCCAAACAGTTCTAAAATTAAATATCCACTAACTCAGAAATGTATAAGAAAATTTAAATGCCTACATCAATATATATATATATATATATATATATATATATATATATATATATATATATATATACTTGTGTACAATTTTAATTAAAATACAGCATGTATAGAAGCATAAATTTAATACAAAGCAGGTGTTTACAGAAAAGTTAAAAAATCGCATTTCATTTTCACCAGAACTCAATTCGAGTGTAACATCTTGTACTATTATATATTCAATTTTTTGGAAAGCAAGCGCAAAATATTTCGACTAAACACATACCATATACAACAAAATTCATAAAGTGAGAGCCGCATATGAACGGACACGAACTAAAATGCTTACACACACAAAAAATTACCAATCTACATTCAAATAATGTATGACTTCTTTCTTTTATTTAGCTAAGGATTAAGCATGTTGCATATATATATATATATATTTGCACCATGGCACATTTACATAGACCCTTACATGTACATTTATTGATCGATTTATAGGATAATAATTGAATGTAAAATTAAAATTAATTCGGGGTCATTTGTTAAAGTTAGGAACAGTGTTCATTTAGGTTAGTAAATTAAGTCATCTATACATGTATGTATTAGGTGTTGCGAACCTAGTAACAAATTAGTTCAGTTGTGACCAGAAGGATAAACCAAAGGCAGCATGAACGGAAAGTATAATCTCATGCACATTCGTTTCGTGCTTACTGGCGACTCATCAGTAGGAGCCGGTATTACGCCCTTTAACCACTATATATTTTGGTGAAGAATGTGGGATAATAGGACGGTACAATCTCCTAGACGAATGTGTAAACCTGCAATAGTGAAGCTAACATCATATAAAATCTACGACAATGCGACTTCAACGCTAACTCACACTATATAATATATATACAGAGTCTGTAAAGGATACTAACACTATGGCTATTGTGTTAGTAACCGATACCAACATTATTGTATCGAAAAGGTACATGGCACTAACACTATGGTTTCCGAGTCGGAACATGGTACCAACATGATGGATATCAATTTATGCTATAGTTCACCGAAATTGAGAATTACAACAATTTCTGAACACCTGCTACTCCAGTAAATCCATACACCCTGGCCTTGATCGATATCAGTTATCACATTTCGCGGTAAGCATGACATCATTCAATTCAATATTCTACAGTTAAATACTGTTTGTTGCGGAGAACTAATACATATGCAAGTATGTATTAGGTGTTGCGAACCTAGTAACAAATTAGTTCAGTTGTGACCAGAAGGATAAACCAAAGGCAGCATGAACGGAAAGTATAATCTCATGCACATTCGTTTCGTGCTTACTGGCGACTCGTCAGTAGGAGCCGGTATTACGCCCTTTAACCACTATATCTTTTGGTGAAGAATGTGGAATAATAGAACGGTACAATCTCCTAGACGAATTTGTAATCCTGCAATAATGAAGCTAACATCATATAAAGTTTACGACAATGTGACTTCAACTCTAACTCACACTATATAATATATGTACAGAATCTGTAAAGGATACTAACACTATGGCTATTGCATATATATTAGTTCCCCGCAACAAACAGTATTTAACTGTTATATATTGAATTGAATGATGTCATGCTTACCGCGAAATGTGATAACTGATATCGATGAAGGCCAGGGTATATGGATTTACTGGAGTAACAGGTGTTCAGAAATTGTTGTAATTCTCAATTTCGGTGAACTATAGCATAAAATGATATTCATCATGTTGGTACCATGTTCCGACTCGGATAACATAGTGTTAGTGCCATGTACCTTTTCGGTACAATAATGTTGGTATCGGTTACTAACACATTAGCCATAGTGTTAGAATCCTTTACAGACTCTGTATATATATTATATAGTGTGAGTTAGCGTTGAAGTCGCATTGTCGTTGACTTTAGATTATGTTAGCTTCACTAGTGCAGGTTTACACATTCGTCTAGGAGATTGTACCGTCCTATTATTCCACATTCTTCTACCAAAATATATAGTGGTTAAAGGGCGTAATACCGGCTCCTACTGATGAGTCGCCAGTAAGCACGAAACGAATGTGCATGAGATTATACTTTCCGTTCATGCTGCCTTTGGTTTATCCTTCTGGTCACAACTGAACTAATTTGTTACTAGGTTCGCAACACCTAATACATACTTGCATATATATTAGGTCTTCGCAACAAACAGTATTTAAGTCATCTATAGGCGGTCTTTTTAGCATATTGCACACACAGCCAGTATAGCAGAATTTTTTTGGTTAAAATAGAGCGCTGACCTTTTCTGTTGTCAGCGTCTCTGTATGGCGTTATCAAAACACAAGTAGAAGTCAATTGATATATCGCACTTATTTCGTTAGCTTATTTATCGGTTAATTCTAGAAGATGGCCGCAAATAGGCATCGGAAATTTTCAATATACAGAACAATTACAATTCATCATGTGTTAGTCAAAGCACAGATCAAATATTTAATGACGTGTTATACAATGTTCTGTCATGACAGATTTAACTGTTACTCAATAAAAGCCTCAAGCATTTGCTATACAATATTTAGCGTTCGTTCCATCACACTAACAATTTCACTTTTCCGACAGTATTTAACCTATCACACACATTTATTGCTCATGAATTTTCCGCCTCATATAGTTCACGCATATTCTCTGTGCCATAACAACTAAAGTTAAATTTGTTCATCTGTTTTCATTTGGTCATGCTGCTAGTAAGCGTTTTATTAACAACACCTTGTTAACATGTTCGATATACGTTTGTGTACGATATATTTTGTGTATTGATTGTTCAGGATTATTGAGACAACGTAATGATGTGGACTAATGTAACGATAGCAAGTAGCTTTCAGACTAGACAAGACTTGGTTCGATGTCTAGCAACCGTCTAGTTTCGAGAAGGCATGTTAGATTAGCGACCGCGACAGCGACTTATTATGCTGTGTGCCAGATGTATATATATATATATATATATATATATATATATATTATAAGGCAAAGGAAACACATTTAACAACAAAGTTGGTAGTGACGGGTTCCTTTCGAGAATACTCAGTTGCATCTCTGAATAATAAAAATTCTTGGTTTCCTTCTGATTAAGTGGATTAAAACTAAAATTATTTTCATTTATTTAAATCAAGGTTGCAATCTTGATATAAATACCATCCTCACTATATGCATAAAATTGACAGTAATAACCAAGCATAGAATAGCATACAAAAAGCAATTAATTTAGTAGATCGTCTTCGTCGTTAATGGAAACTCTTTAAATACTTTCCAGAATTTTCCGCGATCAGGACTCGAACTAAGACACGTTTGATTTTGATTCTGTGCGGAAGGGTGGCTCAGTGTTTAGAGCAACAGATTCCGATGCAGACGTGTCCAAGTTCGAGCCTTGTGTGCGACAAATTCTGGATAGTACATGAAAAGTTTGCAATAAGGACGAAACGGGTTTATTGTATGAATTATATATGCTATTTGATGCAGTATTGAGTTTATACTGACAATATATATATTATATATATATATATATATATATATATATATGGCAGGATTTTATTATATATGTCGTCAGTATATACTAAACATTGCATAACGTGAAGACAAGTTTTGTCCACAATAGACTCTCTTCAAGCACTCTTCAAAATCGCCAGAACGCGGTATGAAACAGGAGAACGTTAGTTACAGGGTGCTTAGTACGCGTATTTTGTGTAACCCAAGCTGTGGGCTAACAAAAACTTTCAGCTATTTACACCCTTACGTTTTATCTTCAGTTATTACTTCAGATAGCAAGATGTTTGTTCTTTATCGACAAATAAGATTGGTCACAGTGAACTTTATGTCAAAGCGATGTCAAACAGTCTCAGCCTTAAGTATTGTCTGAAAAAATACATATGTTGGTTTATAACTTAAGACATCATGCAGTTCCCAGCTTCGTTGACACAGATGATGATTTGAATGACTCTGTAGCAAATGTAACCCGTTTGGAACCCTAGTCGCGGCTATTCCGGCAAGTTCTTTATGATTGTCGAATTAGGACTAGACCGCTCTGTTTGATGAATTGCACTTATTAAATCGTGTAATATTTTGTTCATACTGGCAATATACGTATGCATATTTGTGTATATATTTAGCATACAGATGCCTTAAACGTGAACAAATACATAACTTGAATGATAATAGGCATACACTGCAAAATTTGCCACAACAATAGTTTTGTTGATAAACCAGATATCAATGGAAAGGGGATTCGCAAATATGAAGAGCACTTGTTGCTTAGCAAATGTCGTACCTGTATATCGATCGACATTAATTAATACGGTTTCGTGGTAATCAAGAAATGGTTTAATAAACCACTTATCCTCTATTGATTCTTGGTTGCATGCTATTCATTCTGGATTAAGTCAAAGAAAAAGAAATCCAGTTCAGATTTTGTAAAATGCTCATGAAGAAAAATATGCGCTTAATTATGCGAGTGCACACGTTTATGTTTACTTTTCAGAATGAGATTCACCAGCAGTCTGTCATAAATTTGCTCTTGTATTGCTAGCCCTTAATGCCATTATATTATCTAGATCAATACCCAAAGTTCGTTTTCTGAACGGTAAAAAGCCTTGCTAATGTGAATATTTTGTGGATTAACATAGGTTTGTAAGCGATCAGAATTTTTTGCAATTCTCGAGTTCATTACCAGTTATGAAAACGTGCTTACTTAACTTTGTGAGCGCAATTTACTTTGTACGTATTCAGTGAATAAAAAGGGGAAAATTATATAGATAATTCCATTAAATTCGAGGCATTTGGATTAGAAAGTATCAGATTTGATACCAAATAAGCAAAATAGCGAAATTCTTATCATTAACAGCATCATATATACATATATATATATATATATATATATATATATATATATATATATGAATGGATAGATAATAGTGCATGTGTTGATAACAGCATTTCTATTAAATTCGAAGTGTTTGGAGTAGAAAGTATCATATTTGATACCAAATAAGCATAATACCAAAATTCTTATCATTAACGGCATCATATATATATATATATATATATATATATATATATATATATATATATATATATATATATGGATAGATAAAACTGCATGCAGTGATAACAGCATATTTTATTTTATCGAAAATTTAACGGGCTCTTATTTTCTTCCAACCTTTTTTCTTATTATTTAAATCCTCTCTACGACCTAACGTTTAAAATGTAAACTATATTACAGAGTAAGTATATTCCGTGAAAAAAGGCATTAGCGAATAGTTATTCATGGTTTTTCAAGACTCAGCCTATCAGTTTTCGTACGAAATCAATATTAATATGAGCAGAAGCAAGGCAGTCGCGTCACTTAAACAGAGTATCAAGTTGATATTTGTAGACTTGCTTAGGTAGCGTAAACGGAAGATTAACCAAATCTCGTTTTAATCAACAGCCCACCTTTTTGGCTAATTCTAAATCATCCCAACGGTTTCGCCAGGCTTCCGCTTCACGTTGCGCCGCTAAAGCACGTTGTGCTTGATTTGACAAGGCACGTGACTGTTCCGCAAGAGCCGTCTCCATTTTTTGTAGTCTTGCAGCCAATAATTTAGCATTACTTCCTGCTTGATCCCAATTATCATTTCGGGCAGCCGCGGAAAGCCGATTGGCCGAATCTTTCTGCCATTCAAGCTCCTTCAAATAAATAATAAATCAAATTAAAGCCTATAATTAGTTCGGAAAAATGCTTTATGCCGAATCATGACGTCAATTAATTTGTTAGTTTGTAACAAAGTAAAAACAATTTTTCTCAATAAATTAAGCAAAAGCCACTCGTTTTATAGTAGGAAATATGAAACTGATAAGAAAGTGTAGTTATTAATGCAACTGCCTAGTTCTGTTTTGAAAGTGTATATTACAAGCACTTACGCGAGACAAAATTAATTGTTAATAAAATTCGCCGTTATTAAAATATATTGCATTCAAAACTTACTTTTTATTTCAGAATATGTTTCATTGAAATAGTTTTCCTTTTTTACGTGCTCCGCTCTCGGTCACGGACTAATAAAAAGCTAAAATATTTGTAACGGACAGCAGTGTAACTACACAAAACATTTAATGAAAAATACAAGACATTTTGTATATTTCAAGTCAACGACAGTTATTAAATAATTCCTTCTTATCACCCGCAATATAAATCATGTTTTCATTTATTAACATTTAGATATGTCATTGAGTATTGTAAAATTGAATTTTTATATATTGCTTAATCAAAGAATGAACAAAATATTCTTTTTATTATGTAAATCATTGGGGTTTAAATTTTTCCATGGCGTAAACACAAAATGTTACTATCAATAATATTACAACAATAGTTAAATTAATTACAATAATAATAAATTTAAATAAAACTATTATCACGTGTGCTTTCAATTTTTCTAAAATTTCTTATTAATTAAAGCAAACTTCGTATGCATTTAACCTATTTAATTAATAACAGGTGGCATCGAAAAATTAATAACAATTTATTTGAAATCTTCGAAATCTACAGTAAAAGTTATTCTGACCTTCCGTTTTAGTTCTGAAATTTCGGCGACTGCTTTACGTTCAGACTCCTCAGCCTGTTGACGAAATTCATTTAACAGGAGATTGGCTTTAGCCAAACTCTCCTCTTTGGCAGCCAAACGCTGTTTAAGCACCGAGATACTTGCTTCTAGCTGAGTTAAATTCTGAGCTCGAATTCCGCTTAATTGTGCCTCATAATGGGATGGAATAGCATTTTTGTCCATAGACAGTCGGCCATTGCGTAGCAGCTCCAGGTCACGTCGAGCGAGATCGTGTTCCCGGGCCCGTAACTGCTGCGCGAGTTCGGCCAATCGCTGTACGAAAAATAAGTATTCTCCTTTAACTTTACAAAATATTTATAATAGTTTTTCTATATAGATTTGAATAAAAACAAATCGTATTATATATAGATTTTCAGTATTTCCTTGTATAATTTTTATTTTGTAATAACAAATGAATATGTTATGCTAATGATGTTCACAACAAGCACGTAACCTTATTTTAAACCGTTAAAATAAATTGTTTAAAAATCAAACTTTACACAAAACAGTTTTACGATATCGAATTAAAATTAAGTAATGGTTCTAATCCCTCTGAGGATCACAATTCGAAAGTGAAAGAATGAATAAGACAGGTAATGTTATAATATGATGCCTCGAGTATTTTAAATATGCCCAAAACCAGTTTTTCCTGCAGTATATAACTACCTACATACATACCGAAATACAAACATAAATAAATGTATACAACATTCATACATACAAATATAAACACATAAATACATGTGCACAAACATGCATATAATCATATATACATATACACCTGGAAAAATATGTGAATATATGTTCAGGAACACAAGCATATATTCATAAATAAATAAATGCATACATACATAAATACTTACAAACATACATACATACATACATAGATAATACACACATGCATACATACATACATACGCACATACATACATACATACGCACATACATACATACATACATACATACATACATACGTGCATACATACATACATACATACATACATACATACATACATACATACATACATACATACATACATACATACATACATACATACATAAATACATACATACATACATACATACATACATACATACATACATACATACATACATACATACATACATACATACATACATACATACATACATACATACATACATACGTACATACATACATACATACATACATGCATACATACATACATACATACATACATACATACAACATACATACATACATACATACATACATACATACATACATACATACATACATACATACATACATACAACATACATACATACATACATACATACATACATACATACATACATACATACATACATACATACATACATACATACATACATACATACATACATACATACATACATACAGACATCACATACATACATACATACATACATACATACATACATACATACATACATACATACATACATACATACATACATACATACATACATACGTACATATATATAGATAAATAGAAGCATATACACACATACATAAATGTTAAAATCGGCGATTTATTATTTTTCCTCCATACTTTTTATAACGACTCAATTTTCGGCAAGCCGACAACAATTGGTTCAATAAAATTTAAATGAGAATTCTGTTAGTTCCATGCAAAAAGTAAAACAAAAATATTTATCAAAAAGTTACTTTGGCGGCAGAGGCCATTTAAGTGAGCAAACATTCCATAAAGTTTTATATTAACTGTCTAATATTGTAAGATAGATATAAAATTGAAAAAAATCGTAAGTAAATAGTTTTAGGTTTTAAGACTACTTTTTAGCCAGAAAACGCTGTTGCTATAAGCATAACTAAATTTTACTTTAAGAACTGCGGCAAAGTATTGATTTTAATTCGGTTAATACAGTGAAAATAAACCTAAAGTTTAGAATTAAACGAACATTGCTTGCGCGGCCGGTGATAACAATAATTTAAATCAAGGCTGCGAGCTTGATATAAAAACACAAATACCATTATATATAAATTTGTCAGTATGAAGCAAGCATCGTATAGTGAAGATAAAGCAATTCATTCTGTAGACCAGTTTCTTCCTTATTGGGAACATTTCAAGAACTGTCCAGAATTTGCCGTGGACATGGCTCGGACGTAGGCAAGTCTGTTTTGGAGTCTGTGACTTTGACCACTGAGCCACTCTGTCTGTCTGGACAGTACGTGAAATGTGCCCAATAAATTCAAAACCGGTCTACTGAATGAATTGCCTTTTCCACATTACACAATGCTTAGTTTATAATGACAAATGCATATAATGGGACTGGTATTTATTTTAAGATCGAAACGTTGATTTAAATAACGTTGAGGATAAAATTCAAATTCCTTCCAACACAAGTTTTGAAATGTTGTTCTCTGTTGATAAATTGGGACTAACTCCAAGCCTTAAATTTGAACAATGTGTATGTTTAAGATTGCTTAGAATAGGAATTGTAAGTGAAATGTACCAATAGCTCAATCCTGCATACGATGAGTCTGCTTTTGGCATAATTTTTGTATGTAACTAATTTTATGCAACTAACTTTAACAAGATAATAAAATTTATCATCCACTGGTTTTTTACTTATACCTTTCTTAGAGCATCATTTTCTGTGCGCTGGTCGAATATCAGGCTAACGTGGCGTTTAATAACGTCAATTGATTTACTCAGTTGTTCAGCCTGTGGTAAGCTGGCTTCTGGCAGTGCCTGTCGCACTGCCGCCTGAATTTCCGCCTCCCGATTTAGCGCCGAACTTGGTGAGTTGAATTGCTGATTATAAAGTGTCGCTATCAGGCTTTCTTCAACACCACTGCCAGGAGTTGCAGTCAATGACGTTAGGCGGGTAGCCACATTAACTACCTCGAGCTAAACAGGAAAAATGGATTTGCAAGATTTTAACTGAAGTATAAGCATTTATGCGCAATAGATGGTAAAAGTAAACTGTATTTGTGTAATTGACTACATTTTAGGGGCAAATTAGAATATTGAACGCTACAATTCAAAACAATTATGTAGAACATTTTAATCATGATTAGTTGGTAATTTATTTATGCCAATACAATTTTTATAAGTGATAAATTACATTCAAGTACCTATAGCAACATGTGCTGACAAGTTCCGATCTTCTTTGTCCATTATCAGAGCATTTCAGAAAGTTTGATAATCAATCCACAGTAGAAATGTAATGGATTGAAATGCTTAGATATGACTCTCGTCGGGCTTTCTTTGATGACAAACAAGGAAGGTCAAAATGCGTAATCGAGTATGCCCGATAGTATATTTACATTTTTAAGTAGGAATTTTTTTAATATAAATACGAAAATTTGATTAAAATAACTTAAGTACCACCCGCACAATCAGGACTGCTTAATCGTCCAACAGCACTGATTAGTGTATGCACAAAAGTTATCAAATTAATCGAAACGTTGTTTAGTACCCAAGCCAGCTGAAATAAATAAGACATTAGACGTAGAACTTCGAAATGTTTATTTGAAAAAAACCGATCAGGAAATTTATTTGTGTTTCTTGAATGAATGTCGTTGCGATACTGAATTAATTGAAATTACCTGATCTGCGTTTTGACTAACGCAGCTTTCATTGTTCCAGTAATTTTCTTTTTTCATAATATTTCGATCTACATTACCGTAGATCTTCATCAGATGCATTTCACGAAACAAATGAAGCAAGTGTCATTTGTTTCGTGAAATGCATCTGATGAAGATCTACGGTAATGTAGATCGAAATATTATGAAAAAAGAAAATTACTGGAACAATGAAAGCTGCGTTAGTCAAAACGCAGATCAGGTAATTTATTTGTGTACTCGCAAACTTCTCTGCAATAGCTAGCAGATCAAAAAGTTCATTTAATCAGTAATAAGCAATAGTAAAAGACGATCAAAGGATTTAAAGAACGAAGCTGACATAGATTGGATCAAACATGTCGAATAACTAGTCACCTGACTAGAATTTTAGTGCTGCGTGTTTGATTACGCTATAAGTCAATTCTGAAGAGCTGACTAACCTGCGAGAAAGAATTGCGCATTAAATTTTGCCCATCTAGTAACAAATGTGTTCAAATGGGGCCAGAAGGATAAACCAAAGTCAGCATGAACGGAAGGTATAATCGCAAGTGCACATTCGTTTCGTTCTTACTAGTAACTCATCAGTAGGAGCCGGTTTTACACTCTATAACCCGAGCTGTATATATATATGTATGCATATATATATATATATATATATATGCTATATATACGCATGTATACCGAAACGCATCGACCGGAGAGAGCGTGTTTGCGGTTTTCAACTCTTTCTCTAATTTCGAAGGATATCGGGTTTTATTTTGTTTTTAATTTCAGATTCTCGGGATTTTTTGTCTGATCTCATTTTTAGTTTACACCAGGAATCTACCTACACACATTTTTTCGGATTTTACCTTCAGTTTTCAAGGATCTTTTCCTAGCCCACCCGATTTCCTTATTTTTATTTTTGAAATTTTAATACCCATTCTTTTCTTTTTTTTCCTCTCATCAATATTTCTGCTCTTCTATCTCACTCCACCATGAACCAGCTCTCGTCGCAAGCCCCCATCTCCCCGTTCATCACCCAAAAGCTTATCTCTAACATCACTGACCTCCAACAGCAAATGGCGGACATCTCAGGATTAATTGGAGCCCTGACAGGCAACCTTTCATTATCCACTTTTCAACCCCATTTGTTGCGTCAAGCTGATGCGTTTCTGAATGGGGTAGCCAGGGAGGTTGCCCTGAGAAATCAAAACAAGAGAAACATCTTCTTATGGTCCCCGCTCTCCCCTCTCTCAAAGGATGCTCTGGCCTCTGATATGATCAGCCAACTAGGAGACAACTTTAGCCACCTTAAAGAGATCTCCTCGGGTAAGGGTCAAGCATTTATTCTCTCCTCACATAAAAGACTATCTGACGATGAGCTTCGTCACCTCAAATTGCACTCGCCCACTTTAGCATCCGGGAAAGTCAAACTAAAGCGAGATCATACGCTACTACAGAGGACCCTCGAGAAAGCCCAAACACATCAACCCGACACCACCCCCCACCTCCAGCTCATCGCGCCTTTCCGGGATGGAGCAATCCAAAGAAAAGCCGCTCTGTTCACGGCGGTATCCTCGGTGATGCACCTTCCTCCAGACCACCCCTGCTGACTCCCTCCCGATTTGAAGGCCTCCCTCTCCCTTTTAGCCCTTACTCCGCAACCAGCCCTCCCAATCGGTCTCAAGCTCTACCACGTAGCCGAGGCCGACCACACCGCGCCAAGCCTCCTAACAACGAAACCTCTCTCCCAAGTTCGTCCGCAAGGTCCACATCTCCACGACAAGCTATTCCTGGGACGGATGCCACCACCCGGAGACCGAACAAACGTAGGTCTGCCAAGGCCAATCGGGACTTTGACCCAGCCCCAACAACCTCAACTCCCGCTATTGAAACCATTATCGATCCCACCCAGGACTGCAGCGTCTCAGCTCCTGATCAGTCACTGTCCCCGCTCTCCCCATCATCGCAGCTTCAGAGTGCCCCCTCGAGCCCAGACTTCTCGCCCCCCTGCTGCTTTCAAGCCCTCCAACTACCTCACCCACCTGACAAACGAGGGACAAAAGAAATCCACATCGATGCTGACCACTCCAGTCCTTGTCAATGAGCGGTCAGTCACCCTCATCAGCCCTAGATCTCGTCCCGCCCGCCAGCGGAAAGCCCCCGCACGCTTCTCCTCCCCGATCTAACCATCCCTCTCTCAGAGCACTCTCCGCAATTCTCATCAATTGCAGATCACTTACGCCAAAAATCAATCATCTACGAGCTTTTCTATCCTCTAACGAGATAGACATTTGCTTTCTTGTTGAGACCTGGCTGTCCCCTTCCATCCACTGTGATGATCTCTTCCTCATTCACGGATACACGTTCCTTCGTAGCGACAGAACTGTCGGTCGCGGGGGTGGTCTAGCCGCCTATGTCCGATCCCTCCTTATGCCCAAACGCTTATCGACATCGAACACTCAAGGATTGGAATTTTTCTCGTTTCAGCTACTAATCCATAACCAAAGCATATCTACCTGTGTTGTCTACAGACCCCCTAATCTCTCACTCATCGACGACACTCGCGGGGCCCAACTCCTTTCTACTTTCTTCTCTCTACACTCCGATCGGTACGTCGTTGTGGGTGATCTCAACCTCCCCTTGGCTAATTGGCATAACCTAGCTTCGGAAAGTCACCCACTGCTTCGACCCTTCGCGGACAACTTGCTACATCAATTCGTGCACTTTCCGACCCGAGGGCACAACCAGCTGGATTGTGTACTCTCCAACAACGAGGTGACCGATGTTCACTCTCGGGAGATCTTCCCTAATCTTGATCACTGCCAGGTATCCTTCCTCTTACCTCTCTTATCCTTCACCCCTCGAGAAGACACACATTCGTTCAGGCGATTCACCAACTGGGAAGAGTTCCGCCGACTCTGTGACGCTGTTAACTGGAGGGACCTCTTTCTCCCAAACAATCTCTCCTCGTGCTTTTCCGAAGTTCATAACATCCTATCCTCCCACTACAACTCCGCCACCTCTATTCAAAACGTACATTCGACGAATAAGTTGAATGCTCTGTTTAAGGCACGGGACAACCTAGCACGCAGCTCTCGTCTACGCACTTCGTCACTTGCCCGCGCCCTCGCTCTGAGACGCCTTGATGGACACATTAATCAGGCTATCAACAAACAAGCGCTCCACATCGAAAGACGCATCCGCTCAGCTCCTAACCCCCGGGCAAAATTCGCCATCATCAAACAACAATTATTGCAAAAGCCCAAAACCTCGAATATTAACTTCTCTCAGTCAGACGACCTCTGCTTCGCTAACGATTATCTGACTCACCTTCTCGACTCATTTTACACTCCCACTCCGCCTGTTGAGATGTTAGACAACGGAGACTCCGAGAACCTACGCTGGTTCTACGTCTCTCCGGCTTCCGTCGCCCAAGCAGTTAAAGACATTAAATCTAAACACCAATTTGATCAATACGGTGTCTCGGTCAGCATGATTGCTCTGCTTGGCTGGAACGTCTTCTCTCTAATTGCAGATGTTATTAATCATTGTCTCGAAACCACCTATCTTGCCCCGGACTGGCTTTGCTCGACGATCTCTCCTATCCCCAAAAATGGCACTTCCTCGATCTCATCATTTAAAGATCTCCGCCCCATTACTATCGTACCTTCTTTCACCAAAATCTTCGACCGGATCTTATACAACCTAATCTACCCTTTCATTAAGTCTCATGTTAACTTCCACCTTCTTGATGATCAACATGGATTTCTGAACGGCCGCTCATCTTCCACCAACTTAGTTAGTGTTCTCGATCACTGCTACTCTTCTTTCTCTAAAGGGCTTCAGTGCACTCTCCTCTTACTAGATATATCCAAGGCTTTTGACTCGCTGTCATTTTCAGGAATCGAATCTGCTTTAATGAGAAGCGGTATATGCGGCAACGTTCTCAATCTTATCAGTTATTATCTTCGAAACCGATATGCGACAGTAAAAGTTGGCAGTAGTCACTCGAGGCCAACCCATGTCCGATCCGGTGTTCCCCAGGGCTCCGTACTTGGTCCCATTCTCTTCAACCTTACACTCGCACACAAACAGGTTGAAGACAATCTTTTCAAGCTGTTCAAATATGCGGATGACATGGTTATCGTATTCAGCAACCCCACAACATCCAACCCTTCCTCACCCCTTATATCGGAGCTCCTATCTTCGCTCCACTTGCAACTCAGCAGAATCGGTCTCAAACTAAATCCCACCAAAACTCGCTTAATGAGACTCTCGTCTGATCCATTCTGCTCTATCCCGGTTGCCAACTACCCCCTCGACATAGAAATAATAGATTCGGCCAAACATCTCGGCATCCATTTCTCTAAGTCCTTAGACTTCTCCCCACACCTTACACACACTACTTCCAAACTCTTCAAATGGGCCCGTCTGATCTGTTTTAAGACTAACAACCCCACTCTCCAACTCACATTATTCAAGGTCTACGTTCTGCCCCTCATTTCTTACGCCAGCGAATTCTACTGTCCTCTCACCCTCGCCTCCTCGTATACTATTGAACAGGTATCCTCCAGATTTCTTAAGCGAGTCTTCCCGAAATGCCAAAATTATAGGGAACGCCTACTTCTGGCTAACCTTCTTCCGCTTTGGTTCACACGTCACCTTCGAGTCATTTCTTTTATCCATAAGATCTCAACTTCCCTACCACTCTCCAACTTTGCCCACCCAAGTCACCACTACGCCACACGTTCTAGTAACTCTTCTATCCAAGCTAACCATACCCCCACCATATTTAAAAAAGTCTATCTCTTCTCCAAAGCCACTAATGTTTTCAACGCTCTTCCCACAGATATAAAGCTCCTATCCCAGCACGAATTCAAAAAGGCAGCCCATCAGTACTTCTTCAACAAACTTCTTTGCGATACCACCGATTGGAAACGAAACTGGTTCCTTCTCAATCCATAACATTTACTTCTCCCCAGGCTATTCTCTTTAACTTCTCTAATCTTCCACTTTACCTCCTTGGTCTTCATCCCTTCTTCTTGACTCACTGATACCTCTTCTCAACCCATTCGCGACCCCATCATATCCACGTAGTGGATACCTTACTATGTTTTCCTCATCCAATTCTTTTCTTTCTTGTTTCAGCGGAGGACCGATAACCCAACAGGACATCGACTTTCCCTGGCCTTCCTTCAATCACAACCTCGTTCTACGGATGCCTGCGACCCGTGCAAGAAGCTCGTCTTCAATCCGACTGATTCCATCCATGTCCTGGCTATGCTCCATCAACTGAATCTCCACGACAATGGACTCCATCGACCGATGTCTGTCTACGATCCGCCATCTTTATTATCTTTATTTTCGAACTCACCTTTACCTAGAAGCTCTGACAGTTCATGGACTTTCTCCAATTGATCTTGTCTAGTCAAATGGAATTTTGTTCTTATTTATTTTTCACCAGATTGAACTATCTTGACGTTTTGATAACATTTCCCTTCCCAAACCCCCCTGCCATCAAATACTTTGCTAGTCACAATTCCACTCACCTCCACATATCCTACCCTTGATTTGTTATCTCAATGGTCGGGCCAGTTGGCCTTTGATGCCAAATACAATGTTATATATATATATATATATATATATATATATATATATATATATATATATATATATATATGATATCCATTCCTTTTTAATTTAACACAGTATAATTATAATTCGGAATACAGAAAACATGAATAACGAAGTGGATAAAGGCCATTTATTTCGTGAATACTAATCATCTCTTATACAATCATACATATTTATACATTTTGGGTTTTCAATTGATTATGCTAGTGGTAACAAATCTGACTCGTTTTTACTGCTGTTTCTTGTTTTGACTAGTTGGTGAGTGTGTATGCGTTTGTGTTTGTGTGTATGCGTGTTTGCATGTAAAGTTCATTCTCGCAGTATTGCAAAGTGATGTCTGAGATCTGGTCCTTATTGTTTTGATAGCTTGAGAATTAACCATTTGTGCGCATTGTTCACTGTTACATATACAAGTGCTATTTTTCCCAGTGTAGTTGATCGTTTCACTTTGTTGCGCACAGTTATCATTACCACATGGTAACAGCGCCAGTGTTGATTGCAGTGTTAAACGCTCACATTGTTTGGAGACTTCTGTCATTGTATGCGCCTCTGCTATCTCCACTTCAGTTTGTTGCCAATCCGATTGTATGTTTGTTGATTCTAGTCGAGGGCCTGTTTGTTCTTAACTGGATACTAGTAGATTGTTGTTGAATTTTGTTATTCTTGGCCAGTCGATAAGAATATCATGTTGAGGAAACTTTTGAATATATATATATATATATATATATATATATATATATGAAAACTATGAAAATATTCTTAAGGCTAATCTAACTGGTCTGAATAGCGAAAATCCGACTATACTTTGGTCCAAGATAAGTTCCACTATGCACAATGCAGGTACTACTGTATGTGGCATAGCAGGCCCCCGTAGAAATAATCACTGGCTCTCTGTAAAATCTATGGAGATACTCGAAATAAGGCGCCAAATTCCACCTGGCTCGACTCATAATAATACCCGTCGCAATATAAGACGCCAACTTAAGCGCAGTCTAAAAGGCGATTTCGAAAACTTTTGGAGCAGAAAGGCTGAAGAAATGGAAGTAGCTTTCGCGTCAGGTAATAGTCGCTGTTTGTTCCAACTTATACGCACAACAGGTCCGAGAAAGTTAAAAGTTAGCGAAACTATAAATGATAGTAACAACGAATTAATAACCGATAAAATAAGTCGTCTTGACAGGTGGGCTGAACACTTTAGACATCAATTTTATTGGCCACCCGCGTCAGTTCCGCTTCCAGAAAGCATGTCTGCATCAACAGTGTGGAATGTTAGTCCCGAAGAACCATCCGAGTAAGAAGTACGCGATGAAATCCTATCTCTTAAGCGCCGCAAAGACGCCGGCCCCGATGATCTGCTTCCGGGATTGTTTAAGGATGGTGGCGATATAATTTCAGGAGCGTTGACCAAACTTTTTCATACTATATGGAATGACGAAACCGTACCACGACTGGAATGAATCGACCATCATTCCCATCTTCAAAAAAGGCAATCGTAATTCGTGCGATAACCATCGTGATATAAGTTTGACACCGGTCGTATCAAGGTTATTTGCTTCGATTATCCTACTTCGTCTTAGCGCTTCACGTGAATCACAAACAAGAGAAGAACAAGTATGTATTAGGTTTTGCGAACCTAGTTACAAATTAGTTCAGTTGTGACCAGAAGGATAAATCAAAGGCAGCATGAATGGAAAGTATAATCTCATGCACATTCGTTTCGTGCTTACTGGCGACTCATCAGTAGGAGCCGATATTACACCCTTTAACCACTATATATTTGGTAGAAGAATGTAGAATAATAGGACGGTAAATTTCTCCTAGACGAATGTGTAAACCTGTAATAGTGAAGCTAACATCATCTAAAATCAACGACAATGCGACTTCAATGCTAACTCACACTATATGATATATATACGGAGTGTGTAAAGGATACTAACTCTATGGCTATTGTGTTAGTAACTGATATCTTTTTTTGAAATCGATGAGTACCGGATACTAACACTATGGTTTCCCAGTCGGTAGATGATATCAACCTGATGGATATAAATTTATGGTAAAGTTCACCCAAATTGAGAATTACAAAAATTTCCGAACACCTGTTACTCCAGTT